>BQNB010024054.1:0-31342 GCA_026074375.1 Tanacetum coccineum
AACATCTTGATATCTCCCGTGAGCATCACTAACCACGTATCAATACCGGCACTAATCACTCACAAGTTTTTAAACCAAATTTCGGACCACCCAAAACAACATGATTACCTCTGGTTTTCATCACTTTAAAAACAATTTTTGTTTGGGCCTTTTCTTTTTAATTTTTCTTGATATTTCTAGACATGTGATACAATTTTGGGCATATCCATTTTTAAGCAAACCACCGAATATATTAAGTTGCATGTCTTAAATTTAAAAATAACAACAAACAAAATAGTAAAACCAACTTATGGCGTTGGTCACTCTCAAACCGCCTTAGCCGGCTAAGCCACCAACTTTCTTCTTCAAAATTATATGTTTTCCATGTATATGTGGTTTCAATCATCAGCCCCAAAAGTTTATCATCGACCTCACATACATATCAAGAAAAAATAGAAAGAAAAGGCCCAAAAGTGTATCACATATCTATTAGATGGATTAGGCCCAAGTCCGACTTCACATCAATTTAGGCGTTACCTTTTTGACCAGCCAAACCCTAATCATCTCCCTCACGCCTCCTAATCCCCATCTTCACAAATGATAGGCGTTTTCAATCCTATTTTCGGATCTTGGCTATTCTGTTGTTAAATAACGATGGCAATTGGCACAGGTCACCGATCTAATAATTATTCAGAAAGCAAAAGGAACGATCATCTCGATAATAATCGTCGTCAAGAGCAACGTAACAAAGGTATTCCCAACAAATCCCATCCTAATTTTCGTGAGGAACATAAGTCGTTTTCATCAATCTTTGTTTCTAATATCCCATGGAATGCGTCGGTCCAAGATCTTTGGGATATTTGTAACAAATGGGGTGTGGTGATCGATGTTTACATAGCTGCAAAGAGATCCAAATCGGGTCATCGATTTGGTTTTGTACGTTTTATAAACGTTAATGATATCAATCAGTTAGTTTCCAATCTAAGAACGGCATGGATGGGTGGTTTTCATTTATTTGCCGATGTGGCGAAGTATGGTCGAACTTATAATAGACCTGTGGAACGTTCTGGGGACGGCAAACCCAGTGTAGGTTCGAACTCTCAATCTGTTAGTATCAACGAAAATGTTTTTCAGTCTTTTAACTCGTATGCTAAAGCGGTCCTGGGCAACAAATCAGTGGACATGTCGGGCAAATACGGTACAAGTAATGCTGGAGCAGAATCTGTGGGGGTGTCGGATTGTAACAAGGTATATAAGGAAGCGGGTAATGAAGCGGTGATGTCTATCTCGGTAGACGATTGTATTGATTTGGATGGTATGGAGCGTAGTATTCTTGCTAAAGTTAAAGATTTAAGTGTCATTTCAGAGCTTCTAAAACATATGTCTTCTGAGGGATTCGATGATGTTGGTCTTAGATATGTTGGGGGACGTTGGGTTTGGTTGGAATTCGACTCTATGGATCAAGTGGAAAGCGTCAAGACTTCAAAGGCGTTAAAAGAGATATTTTTGGAGTTCAAAGATGTTTCTCACGATTTTATTCCAGATGAAAGATGTGTTTGGATAGACCTGGTGGGTCTGCCATTGGCATCATGGGCTCCAGAGGTTTATAAGAAGTTGGGTGGTCGGTGGGGAAGCAGCGTGTTTACGGATATGGTAAGTGATGGACCAATGTCTCATGGGAAGGTTTGTGTCCTTACAGAGTCTTTACATCGTGTGATAGAGTCCTTTATAGTTTCATATCGTAATCGGACTTATCGTATTATCGCTACTGAGTTTGCATATTGGGCGCCCAATATTGAATCGATGGAGGTCAATTCCGAGTCTAATCCTCTGGAAAGGAAGGATGCAGAGGGTCCTAGTTTGGATGAAAGTTTGGAAAATGAGGAGCATTTGGATGTCGATAGTTGTGATTCAGATTCCCCTAAGAATGTTAACAATGATTCGGTGTCGCCTTCTAGTCGGGTTTTGCGAGAGGAGGATGTTCGTGGGGTGGAAAGTGATCTTGTGGACTCCTTTGAAGAAGGCGAGATTCGTGATGATTCGGTCTTGTATAATGATGGGTGTATTAAGGATTGCATGGAAAAGAATTTGGAAGATGATGCTGGTGAGATTCTTGGAGTTCATTCTCAGGGTGATTGTGGTAATGTTACCACTGATGATAATGAGGATGTTACGCCAGTTATTGCTCCTGAAAAAGACTCCATCATTGCGCCTCCATCTACACCCCCGGGTAATGATTTAAATATTGCTGTTGAGTCTGGTTCTTCGTGGATTGATTATATTGGTCCTCTAACTAGTGACGAGATAGATTCTGATAAACGATGGAGCTATAGAGACCCCAATGGAAATATACATGGGTTGTTCTCTCTCGCGCAACTACGTTCGTGGAAAGATTATTTTCCTAGCGATCTTCAGATTTGGAGTTATTATGGCAACGTTAAAGAATCTATTCTTCTTCATAATGCCTTATCGAGACAAACAAAGGATGCCGGTTAGATCGCTTTTTGGTATGATGCCTCGGGTGTTCGGTTTCGTTCATGGGAGTTAATTCAGTTGGCGCCATGGTGGGATCTTTCTTATTCTAATAGCCTTTGGTTGTTTTGCGAGTTCGTTTCGTTAGAGTTTTTCTGTTCCTTTTCGTTCTTTATTTGTTGGATCGTTTTTGCGTGTATTTCGTCTGCTAGTTTCTTTCTAGCCCTTTTTTAATAAAATTCCATTTGCCGTTCAAAAAAAAAAAAACATGCTTATCATAATACACTTTCACCCCCTAATTGAACAAATATCTTATCTCAATGGTTTATTTACCTTTTATAAAACTCGGTCTTAATACATAAGAGATTCTCAACAAGTACACTCTATAATCATCAATATTATCAAAACAAAACAAAATGAAGAAAAAAAGATATTATTTTCAATGCCATTCATGAAAATGTACACATCTTTATAGGAGAGTTTTTACTTGTTAAAATAATTGAAATAAAAAAACTTCTAAAAAAATGTTACTAATTTCAAAAGTATAGAGTAATATATCTTCCTCTACTTTCACTATGTTACATTTTTTAGCATATTCATTAACTATGAATAGAAGAATAATTGTTATATGAATTCATGAAGGTTTTAAACTAATGAACTACAAACAAATAATATGAGAATGAATAATTTTAAATCCAAAACACTTAAAATTGAACTAATAAATTAAGTGTCAAATTTAACATAACAAATAAGGTTATACAATAACATTATGAAACCAAACTCTCTATTTACAATAAAATTATTTTGGTTTTAACATAGAACTCATTCTTACTAATGATTCATAACATTCTAAATAGCAAGTAATTAGAATCCTTTTTATTCACTTAACACATGCTTTTAACATTTGTGAAAATTTTCTTCAAAGAACTATTGAACATAAAACATTTCTAAGACATTGTTTCATTATAGAAATATTTTAATATCATTAGATGTGCCCTTACTTAATTACTCTACACATATAAAGAAACTTTGATTATCTTACTAAAGTTTTCTCGTTATTAAACAATTAAATAAGTTGGTTATCATAATGTAAGCTATACAAATAAAGATCTCATTTTAATAGACAGTGGTAATCACAATTGTTTATTTAATATTTTTCCTTTTATTTATTAGTATAGTTGATGTAAAAAAAACGTCAACAAACTTAATAAGGAAAAATGTTATAATAAAATACATAAGAGATTACCTTATCCATTTAATTTCAAGATCACATAAAAGCTTACAAACACCATAAAAATGTAGACCTTAATGATGAAAAAATTATTTAAAAGTGTACTTTCACGTGTTATTATCGAGTTTATAAAATTAAACTTTATCATATAAACATGTAATCCGATCTTTCTGTAATCATCATTAATCCTCATTGATGTGTCATTTTATCAACTGTAGGAGGTATGAGATGATCGTATCATAATGCATGTTGAAATTCTTTATGACCATTGTAAACGTTAGTTTACCCTTTTAAACATGTTTTAAATATTTAGTGGTTACAAGATCTTATAAATGGTTATCTAAACAAACGAGGAAGAAATATTTGCTAACTAATTATTTAATTTGCATATATCAAATTATTAACATAAAAGTATAACTAACCATAGGGTAAATGCTAGTTATTGGAATCTAACCACACCATAAAATTAGATTCACAAAAGAAGTTTGATGTAATTGTTAACTTCTCTTTGGTTCTATTAACAACCCATTAATAACTTCTAACAAGGTTTGTAGCCCGCGCTTCACTGCAAAGCACGGGTTTTTGCTTTGTTGTTACGTGATTGGGTCCGATTTTTATCTAGGAGTTACTTTTAAGTGTTATAGATTTGGTATGTCATTAATCTTTGTTTAGCTTCGTAGTTTTTTTAAAAACGTATGCAAAATAAAGTGGTACATTTACTGCCTCACGGTTATATAGGATGTTTACTTTTTTTTTAGTGTTACACTTTTATGGGGTGTTAACTTTTCTAAAAATGTAACATGTGATATGAAAATATGTCAGGGGTTGTAGTTGCTTTGATCGCAACCAACTTAGTAATACAATATGCTTTATGTTTCTTGTAGTTAGAAACAAAAAATCGACGTTACTACTCCAACTAAGAAATACCCAAGCTCTAGCTGATAATTGTTAGATAAGCTAAAGCCACGGCTGCCCGGTCACAAAAAACTATCAAGAAAACAAATAGAAGGATAATATTATGTAACCTTGTGCTTCATGTTTTTGACAACTGTGGGACATCTGGTTCATTTGAAGTATCTTTGTAATATTGATACAAATAAAAAGCTAAACCTAAGCTGCTGTTACTATGAAGCGAAGCATGAGATTTCTTATGGGCCTGAACTAATGCGAGAAATACGTTTGAATTGCATCCTGGTGTCGATTGTGCTATTCCCAGTTTTGCTTTCAATCTCAATGGGTCAGGTTTAGCTGTACAGCTTGGAAAGCCACCACTTGCTCCTTCGTAGGATATGATCAAAGGTTTCATTGAATCAATAAAAAATAGGAGTTAGAATCTTTATCAATCGCCCTGAGTTTGGCGAAAATTTTACAGCATCTGCAGATTATAATAAAAATCTCATTCAAAGATCATACGGAATAATTCAAGTATATGAAAACTAATCTACAAATTGCAACGCCAGGGGATCTAATTGACTAACTCAATAAATTTGTATGCGTCTATTAGCCTAATCCAAACCAGGTAAAGACAACGTGTTTCACTTCCTACCAGTGTGCTAAAGTAGAATCCCGCGATTGTCAAATAGCATGAAATCACGTGAAGAACCAAAGCCATTGAAGTGGAATATCAATACTCCAAATACATAATCGTGGGGCAAGACACAAATATCAGCTTCAATTATGAATAAAAGATTATAAGATTAAAAATAAACATGTAACCTATGGTGGCTGTCTTTTGTTCTTCTGTTATGTTAAATGGTCAAACTAAGCCACCGGATTAAACGACTTACAGTGTTGATTTAATTGAAGGCATTGCTTTCATTTGAAATTATTTCTGGTTGATGCAGAGTATTATGGCCTGATAGTCCTAAACAGTGAGAACAAAGCAGATTCTTTTGAGCCTATTCTAATAATTAACCATTAAGAGAGTAAACTAAAGTCTTCTATCATTTAAAGTTGCATTCTGTGAACTCAAAATGAACTGAAAAGTCGGTGGGTCCAGTTAATCTGCTCTAGTTCTTACTGTTTAAGAGCATAAACCGTTTCCACTTTCTAGTTACCTTTATTCAGTTCATGTTATTCAACACTTATCTATAGAGAAAATTGGACCTAAAGACTTATAGTTGCCCAGGACTCGCGAAAAAGAACCTACATGTAATCTGAAGGTGTGAGTTAGCCAATCATGATTCAACCTAGTGAGCAGATAACAACCTGCTTATTTTGAAGTACTAACTTCTCAGCTACTTGAAAAGGTGATAGCATGTAGGAAAAGTTTTGTTGCTGTAAAACTCTAAAAAAGCATAAACTAAGGTGAAGCAACGACATGTAGATGTTATTACTTATTAGATTATCTTACTGCTTAGTCTTGAGGAGCTACCCAGATTTGAGTATGTAATGCATATGAGAAAGGTAACTATATATCAAAACTGTAAAAGAAAGCTTAAAGAAAAACAATCATGACGACCTATGTTTGACATAAAATGGATGGGAGAGATAACTTAAACCTCACAACTTGTTTAAAGAACCCTCAATGGTTACACTTTAATGGTTTCGATTTCGTTATTGTCACAAACCTAACACACACTATGACTGTTAAGCGTATCAGGACCAGGTTGTTTTATTCAGCCTTGGCTGGTACATTTTGGGCTGCTATCAGTCCATAATGTTTGGCCTAACAGAAACAATAAAAATAATTTGATAACTAAGTGGAATGGTAGTTTTCAAATCTAAAATTTATTTCTTATAACAGTTGCATTACAAATTTATTTTTATCTATTCATCGTGTTCTTCCTAACATGAATCTTCCTTTAGTTAAAGGCGTGTCAATCACAATGAGCTCTCCCTCTTTTATCCACCCACCAAAACAAACTAAACCATGTTGAGTCAAACCAACCCCGTCACTACTACTTGTACATCCACTACCACTACCTCTATACACCAGCCATTGTAACTCTTCTAGTTATTTCATTGGACCAAGTTCCCATATCTAAATATTACTATGTACGGCTTAAGGTTTTTCATGACTCGAAAAAATATCTACTAAGGAAAAAACATAAGGTGTCTCAAGCCATACACAGTTAGTCAGTAGTTTTAGTTTGAATCGCAATTATGATTCTAACTAATGACTAAAAGTACGCTCCACTAAAAGTACATGTGCACTTATTTCAGGTGTCATTATACATCTAATGCCTAAAATCGCCCATGTATATCTATTGCGTTATTGCACACACCAGATCAGAAGTTTAATATCGTTAAAAAAAACTTACCAGTTCCAAATGTACTTCTTGTAATGATTGTTGTAGGGGAGAGATACATATGGTTGGGTGCGTAGACTGACTCAACACGTTAGAGTGAGCCAATGTACATATTGAACCTTGTCGAGCACATCGACTCATCCGTTGAACATCTAATGTACAACGACAACATCTAAAAGTGTATAATTTTTTAAAAATATTTCAAAAGTTTATTAAAAATATTTTAAAAGTTTATTAAAAATATATAGTTTTTAATTATTATAAAAGTGTATATTTTATAAAAAATAATTGTAAATAATAATTATATATTTTATAAAAAATAATTTTAAATAATAATTATATACGAACCGACCGGAACGAACTGAGAAACCGGACCGACCCGGCCGAAACGAACCGATTATATATTTTATAAAAAATAATTGTAAATAATAATTATATATTTTATAAAAAATAATTTTAAATAATAATTATATACGAACCGACCGGAACGAACCGAGAAACCGGACCGACCCGGCCGAAACGAACCGATTATATATTTTATAAAAAATAATTGTAAATAATAATTATATATTTTATAAAAAATAATTTTAAATAATAATTATATACGAACCGACCGGAACGAACCGAGAAACCGGACCGACCCGGCCGAAACGAACCGATTATATATTTTATAAAAAATAATTGTAAATAATAATTATATATTTTATAAAAAATAATTTTAAATAAAACTTTATTCAAAATTATAGTTTTGATAGATTTATAAAACTTTATAATTTTTTAATAAACCTTTTCCCGGAAAACTTTTGGTAAAAATTATAATTTTTAATAAACGTTTTCCCGGGCGACATGTCGCCCGGGAAAATGTTTAGCAAAAATTATAATTTTGATAAACCTTTTCCCGGGCGACATGTCGCCCGGTAACACTTTTGGTTAAAATTATAATTTTTTAATAAACGCTTTCCCGGGAGACATGTCGCCCTGGAAAACTTTTAGCAAAAATTATAATTTTGATATATTTATAAAACTTCATAATTTTTTAATAAACGTTCGGGAAAACTTTTTGTAAAAATTATAATTTTGATATATTTATAAAACTTTATAATTTTTTAATAAACTCTTTCCCGGGCGACATGTCGCACGGGAAACGTTTTTATATTTGCTAAAAAGGCCCTCCAAAATTTTCGTTATGGCGCCATTTTGCGCTAAACGACAAAGTTGTAGTTTTCCCGGGCGACATGTCGCCCGGGAATGTCGCCCGGGATTAATCTGGTACCAAAAGCAGATCTGAGTTTTACAGAAGCACCACAAAACGTAAAACATAAAAAAAACTCTCTTTGGCGATTTTAACAGCAGCACCACCACCTCTCACCCACCACCACCTCCGGCACCACCACCACAGAACCCACCACCACCACCACCACTCACCACATAACCCACCACCACTCACCACCGCTACTCACACGAGCACACGAGCACATTACCGCCACCACCTCCTCCTCCTCTAAACCATAATTCTTTTCTAAACCCTCTAAATTATGATTCTTCTACTTCTTTTCTAACCCTCTAATTGTTGGCGGTGTTTGAATTTATTTGTTATAGAACACGCGTATGTTTTTTTTTAATTTTGTTTAAGTATAATAAAGATTGGTTATGGAAGTTTAATAAGCTGCTAGAATAAGTTGTTAATTATAAATTGTGTTAATTTTTTTTATTTCGGAAGCCAAATTTAGATTTCCTTCTCTTCCATTGTCTTTGCTTTATCAAGAGTAATTTTTGCAACCTCCTCTTCCAAAATCTCAATCATACGTAACTATCAATACAACATGACCTAAAGCGGTCGAGCATGTCCTGGTAAATATTCCCTGGTTATATATAAGATAGAGTCATTAAACTTCCTGTGTAGTGAGTCAGTGAGGCGTTGGTTAATTAGGAACACAAACCTTTTAGTATAGCTGAAATGCTCTCACTGCCGCATATACCCACACTCACGGGCCGAACAACAACAACCACTAATCTTCATTGTTTTCAGGAATATTAGTGTAACCATCATATTTTGAGACATAATGCCTAATAGAATAAACAACTTTAACACACCACTTCAGTTGTTTTGACTTAGAAAAAAGACCTCATTCTTATAAAACCGTCCCCGCGCACGCCACAGCCAAAACCGTACCCTGCTCACTTTTCATAACTTGTTTCTCATCAACCTCAACCACCCCACCCAGCTTCAGCTCCTGTGTAGCTCATATGCCTTATGCCTTTTCGGAAAGAAAGTATGCAGCCACACCTGAAACAAAATTAGTCGTTTTAGTCCTAAAAAATCGACAAAATAAATCATACTATACTGGCAAACAAAATAAGCTGCACATAATTTATTATTAACTATGAAAATAGAAATTTGAAACTAATAATAATAATAGTGTAAATAGTAGCCAAACACGTTTATAGACGACGACCGTTACACGCCCCAAGTCCCGACCACCATTTCAGCCCCTAACCCTACACCCATTTTAGCCACGCTTCAGCCCCTAAACGCACACCCACTTCAGCTCTCAACCACACCCGTTTCATCCTAATCTCAGCTCTCAACTTCAACCCCTATTTCAGCACCCAAACGTACACATCTCAACCCCCATTTTAGCCTCTAATCCCACACCACTTCAACCCACCAATTCACCAATTTTAGCCCCACTTTAGCCCCCAAAACACACCCATTTCACCACGTTTTAGCCCCCAAACGCATCCATTCTACATCAATAAAAGTAGCCGAATAAGACGGTTATAAATTCACAACAAAAAATAAAACTCCTCAATTTTTATAGAAACTAAACATTCTTCTGATTTTTTAAACGCTGATCTTTTTTCTTTTTTTACTGATCTTTCTGTATTCTTTGAAACCCGACTCGGATTCGAAGTCGCGTCAATAGCCACGCTGAAATCCTAAGAATAGAACTGCAGCAAGAGTTCAAATAAGCAGTTTAGACCAAGTATATTCCAAAAATTCTTCTTTCACCCCTCGTATAATTCGATAAGCACTTTGTTTGGGTAAATGTATAGTGTTATAATGTGGGCGATGTTTGAGAAATTTAGAACTTTTGTTAAGAAGTTAAACAATCCTAAAACTTCATGACCAAGTCTGTGAACAAACATATCTCGTTTAACGATTTCAACGGTAGAATAGTAAAATGTCCAAAATTCAATTCTTAATATTACATTTACCTCGTACCTTACAATCGAGTATTAGAAAAGCAGTATGTGCTGCCCAAAAGAAGTGACCTGCAAGTTCACGAAATAAAAAGTATTAGAAAAGAAGACAGCGAAACGGCCGAAAGACATTTCGACAAATAAATCTCATCATCGCCCACATTATAACACTATACATTTACCAAAAAAAAACATAATTAAATCCTCAAACAATGCAACATCAACAATTTACCCTAAAAACCGAGAATTAAATCTTCTAAATATACCTTCCGTTAAAGATAATACATCCGGCAATATAAGATTCCAAACCAAGGCAAGAAACCGGCATTAGCATAAAAACAGAGTGCAACCACCATGCAATTCCCCAGCACAAAACAAACCACCCATGTAAGGTCACCAACGTCACCTACCGACCACCAACGCCACACACCATTAATGGCGGCGACGAAGAGGTCGGCGGCATCGAAGAGTGCATTAGGTAGCGTCATTCAATTCAATTTAAACAAAGAGCGGTATTCGCGAATTTGGAGGTTTAAAAATTACTATTCAATTAATCCCACACTCTCATTTACCTCTCATTATCACCATCAGGCCCAAATCATAAACCATAATTGTAAACAAAAAGAATAGAGATAATGAAAACATATACCTCCATTTTTGCAAGATTAATCAGGCCAAAAAAATAGTAAGCAACCACAACACGAAACAACAATTGTGCCACCAAAACCACCACCACCAAGCAAAGCTATGGCGTATATATAATTGCAGCAACAAAGGACAACCCACAATTAAAACAAACCTTAAACCCATAGATCAGTGAGATCTGTTTTTAGAGAGAGAGAGAGAGCACAAAATATTGAGAGAGGTGTGTGATGAAAGAGAGAAGAATGAAACACGTATGTGTTAGGGAAGAATCGAGAGACTGAATGAATGATGATAGTGGGGCGGTGGAGGATGAGTCATCAATCTTGAAGATGAGTCAAGGGATTCTTTAATTAACAATTATTTTTTTTGGGTCGGGTTTCAACCGGGTTTGCGGGGTTTCAGGCAGGAGTGGCGGTTCCGGCAAGATTAGCGGGAAAAAAGGGTTGTTGGGAGGATTCCGATGGGTTCAGGTCGGGTTGCATTTACGCATTAAATGCGTTTGGGTTGACCCGGTTCCCATTTTTAATAAAGTTAATAATTAGGGGGCCTCTATTACAAATTGTGAGATACTTTTCAGTTAAAGAAGTAGAACTACATAAATACTAGATGAAATTTGATAACTGTGTTTGACCGTAGACGAAGACATGCTAAAGTTGAGCTTCAGTTTGCTTTGCCATATAGTAACTCATAATTTTTAGTGACAGTTGTTGGTTGATGATTATTCTATACGACTATACTCTATGGTGATTCCTATCTGTTAGAAAGTGACTTAAAATTTAAGGTTTGTTTCGTAAATTTAGAATTTGGATAGATATCCGTTTTTGGTAATTTGTGTGACTTGGCCACCAAGTTTGTTTAGCCTATAAATAGGGATTGATATGTTTAGTTTTCTTTGTATCTTTTGAATATTTGTTTTGTACCTTTTGGAATTAGGGTTTGGTACCTTTGAATTTGGTTTTGTAATTTGGTTTGGTATTTGAATAAAGCTTCCACCTCGTTTGTTCGAATTTGTTTATTTGTTTCGTTCTTTTGATTACCAACACTGTCTGCAAAACAGTATAATGGCCCTTCACGAGGGCACATATCGTTGCAAGAACTATTTTCTTTTCTCATATGCTATAAAACCATCATCCAGATGTCATCAGTTCTAGGTTGGTAAGAAATGCATTCTTTTAGAAGATTATTTTCAGAGATACAAAAATAAGACCGTTTTGAACAAACGTTTTACGTATATACAGTTTAATTCAACTGAGAGTTCAGGTGACATATATGTTTTGATGTTGCTGATTGATAATCAATGTTTATCGAGTTCTGTTTCCATATAATTTACCATCTTTAGTATATATTTTACCACGTACTTACATACAAATGATGCATATTTTTTACACATGCTCAAATTTCATGAGACAGCTGGAAGCATATGGACAAGAAGATGAAGGGATTCATTTTTCAGGCAGTTGGATATGAAGCCATCATAGCAATTCCACACATCCCTTCCTTAGCTTCGATGTCTCTCTGCATCCTGATGTATCCCTCTTCGCCCCAAGTCGTACCCCATGAGTTCTTCACAAGCCAGTACTTCATACCATCATTAGTGGTTCCGTACCCTATTGCAGTAACCCCATTTCTTTTGGTTTCGGTTCTGGTTTTAGATTAAAATAAAACCTATATCAACCGAACCGATCTTTATAAACATTGGAACAAAAATAAATTGTGTATCGAAGCTATGGACAATATGAATATGCTCCGTAATTTACTATATCATGTCAGTGTAACTACTCTTTTGTTTTATATACTTCTTGTACATGCCATTTATTACACAGTAATAATCTCTTCTATTGAGTTTTTTTATGTTATTAGGTAATATATCGTTGTTTTATTGTGTTTCTTTATAACACAAATAATTTTTTAAGGGTTTTATATGGTCATTTGTTTCTTATTATCATTGTTGTGTCTTTAGTTTTTCTTATTTGGATTATTTCTTTAAAGATTTGAAGGTGTTGGTTTATGGTATATTCCAAATCGACTTTGCAAAAGCAAAGCTCAATAAGTCGTATATAAACCGAAAAACCAAACCGAAAATAAACCGACAACCGAAAAATCAAAGTGACACAAAACCGAAACCGAATGGTTTCTAAAGATCAAAAACCGAAATTTTTCTGTTCGGTTTCGGTTTTATACAAAAACCGAACCATGCTCACCCCTAATCCTTATTATATAAGTGGGTCATTAGAATTATTATCCGTATCATATTTGGGGCGTTTGAATTATTAGAGCTCGTTCGTCAAGTTATTTATTAGCTTGAATTTGTTTGATACGGATAATAAGTTTGAAGTTGGACCGTAATACTTATCAAATAAGTGGGTCATTGGAATTTGAATTTGATATTTGTAATTTGAAGATCGATTTGGTGTTTGAAGACTTATTATTATTAGGTCGTTCGAATTTGTTCGATCGTTTAGAATTTGTCAATTTGGAAATTTGGATCTTCGTTTGTCGGTCTTTTGAAGTTGGTTGCCCGAATTTGATTGTCTTCGTTAAAGATCGTTTGAGCCGATTCGTTTTGTTTGGTTGACCAAATTTGATTTGTCGGTTAACATTTGATTGTTCGTTTTGAAGTCATCGGCATTTGTTTTGGATCGAATTTATTTGGGAATGCTTTTGAGAATCAATCGTTCGTTTTGAATTAGGCTAGTATCTCTAGGCCTATTTATAGAAGAACAACAGGCTTACTTAGGGGTCAATTCGCAAGGTTCGGGTGGGAATGAACGTTAGCTGACTACGTAGTTGGCATGGCATGGAAGGATCTAATGACATAACGTTTAAACTCTTCTGTAAGAAAAGGAACCTTGATTTGTTTTATGCTTTTTGGACACGTGTGGGACATATAATAAAAAAGAAATTTCAAAATCAATGGAAGATTAATTAGGACACAAGATAATCCAAATATTTTTGAGTTGAAAAGTTCCATCCAATATTTTTAAAATCGAATAAACAGTCTATTAGCACGTACATTTTGTATAATAATAACGGCAGTGTTTTATAGCGGCAAATAATTATGATCGTGATGTTTTGGTTAAATGCTTCGTGTAAAGTTTATGTATACAACGTAAAATGAAAACAAAAAAATAGTGACTTAAAAAAGAATGAAGAAGTACCATACCAGAATCCGAATGAGATTGTTAGTAGTGTTGGGCGGTTGAAAAGATAGACTAATATATCTAAAATGTTCATATATATAGTTGAAGATATTGATTTCTTATAGTATTTAATTAAGTGTGATTGTTAGCAACGAGCAGAAATGACCCGCGCGTTGCTGCGGGCGTTAATTTTTCGCGCGTTGTTGCGGGGCTTTTTTTTTGTTTGGGTTTATTTTTTCGGTCTCATTTTTAATAGTTCGGCGTATTTACATTTTTTCTTTCTTATTGTATTTTGTGGCGATTATTTTTTCGATCTCATACCATTTTTTTTTTGGGACCCAGGCCTCTAGAAATTGTAAATAGTTAAAAATACAAGCAACTCTCCGTAATTTTTTTTTTCCTTCTTATTTTTTAGCGAAAGAAGTGGGGGTGGGAGGGATTATAAAGATTTTTTTTTGGGGCCGATGAAAAGTAACCGTGCGGAAAAAGGAGAACAAAAAGTTGGGCTAGAAGTTACCTAAACGAAAAAAAAAAAAAACTACTTGGGCCGCCTAAATAGAGTCAGAAAAAAAGTTGGCTGATGTATGGACAAACTAAAAAAAAAAAAAAAAAAAAAAAACTTGGGCCGGGCCAAAAAAAAAAAAAAAAAAACACTTGGGCCGGGCCAAATGAGCCCAAGGCCCAGTCAAACATTGGCCACTGTTCATGAACAGTGGTCAATTGTTTGCTCCTTAGTATTATGTTAGATATTAGGCACATGTTTTTTGAATATAAGTCAAAGGTTTTTTTGTTGGAAACTAATCAAAAATCTCAAATCTACAACATTACTCATTTCAGTAGTTTTTTATGTCTTTCTTTAGAATTAATTCTCTTTATAAATAGTTAAGAATAAGATAAGTTGTAAGAAAAAAATCTCTTTCTGTTAAAGATACTAAGTGATAAGATGTATCAAGGGGTTACAATCTTGATAAGCTTTGTGATAATTAGAAATACAGAAGTAAACTTGCTGTACAACAACTTTCCTAAACTCAAAAGAAGGAAAGAAACATTTTTTCTGGCAAATTGACTGTCCAAGTGAATATTTCTACCTTAACTATAAATTGATATGGTGATTGAGATATATTTTGATATTTCTGTAACATATTGTTAGTCAATTTAAACCATTTTCTCTCATGAACTAGAGAGCACACTAATACCATTCAGTAATACCTAAAAGTTTTAAAAGATAATTCCTAGTTCAATAGCACAAAGCCAAAGTATAATATGGAATTTTTACTCAATAGATCAATAATGCTAGTCCTGCAAAGTTTTAAAAGATAATTTCTAGTTCAATAGAACAAAGCCAAAGTATAATATGGAGTTTTTACTCAATAGATCAATAATGGATAGTTCGTTATGGCCGTGCATATAGAGATAGCAAGGAGCTAGTAATGCGGTTTAAGATATTCAAGGATAATGTGGCATACATAGAAGATTTCAACTCAGAACATTCTGCTTACAAGCTGAGTATCAACATAGTAGCATGGTTATTTATCTCTTGCTATAATCATCCCTTTGTTCAAATACCGTTAAACCATGGATATGGATCCTAACTCATTCCATATAGTTTAACCATTTAGATTCTCGTTATAGAACTTAATACAGATTTAAAAAATGTAATCAAGAATCATCTTGCATTACCCTTTGGGTGCGGCCACACAATTATCTGATTAATTCTGGAGAGGCGCCAATGGTATCATACTGCACATCAAGTAGAGGAACAAATTCTTTGTTGAATACAAGTGTTGTGAATGCTGTTTCACATCACTTTCAATAATAGCCTTTATAACTACCATTTTCAGGTTAGCGTCTGACTTAGAATTAAAAAGTGATATCCACACATACCAGAACTTGTTTGTATTCTCAAGTCTAAGGATGACTTAAGTAACCATTTTTCGATATTTTACTCATGACTAAGGATCCAAAAGTAATAATCGAAGGTTGGGGAGTCCAATATGCATCCCTTGTGAATAACATATGAGTTTGGCGGAAACCATCCATGTATTCAAAGAATACAATCAACACTCACATTTGCCTTATGTAACAATATTCCTATATTGTTAACCGACAATGGACATATTTAGAATGATAAATCATTCAAGGATTAAACATGCAAATATAAGATAACAATTATTATATGAATGAATAACAAATACCAAGTATCTTTATTCATCAGAAAATAAAAATTGTCTTACATCCCAATTATCCAAATACTAAAACAGATATGCATGAAACTAATTAGCAAGTTGAAGTCCAATGTATCCAACATTCTTAACTTTTCTTTACAAGACAGCTAAATAGTTATCTGAGTAAACTTTCCGAATACTTGTTTCAAATTCACAAATTGTGAAGAATTTGAACGATATGATGAGTGTCGTATGTATATTTCATACCATTGCAAGAATCATAGTATGAAACTGTACCAGTACCCTTTTATGAGTATTCTGAAGCACAACATACCTATCTTCACACAGTCCATCTTACAGTTTCTTAAAATGTAAAGTATTCTCATTCTTTAATGTGTAATGCAACAATACTCTTAGCTGAGCATATCTAGTTAGCAGATTTATCATAAATGATGAAATCCTACTTCAACTAGAATTGATTATTCTCTAGCAACATGTGTACATAAACAACATTATGCCATTTATAATTCGTAAACATTTGTTTTAACAGTCATCTAAAACACTCTCAATTTGGATACTGTTGTTGTTAGCTCATCTTGCTCTTGTGCAAAAGTAACAACCAGTCTCAAACACAATATAAGATATATATGATGAATCATTCGTTAAAAACACAAGGTTTTCATCCATGTATTAAATTATCTCAAGTGAAATATATCATTTTAGACTTGCTTCAATGATATATTGCATTGTGTTGGACTTAATTTCCGCATATTTTTATTTCATTAAACATTTATTCTAAAGTCGCTTGTTTTACTCCTTAAATTCCCAAGTAAAGTTTCATTCCAATCTCAAGGATTAACATCTATCTTAGATGGAATGATACCTTCAATTTGTTACACAACAAATGAATTTTAAGGAAAAAACATAGTGTTCACACTTGATGTCAGATGTACTCAGGAGTTATCTTAATTTAATCAGAAATCATATTGTAATTAAACTTAAGATCTCAGCTCCTAGATGCATGACACACTTGGATTCTTTTATCTTGTATACTTTATAAAGATTATTTTAAACTCATAGCCCCTTTTGATTACACACCGTCCTCACAAAGATAATCATAAAGAAAAGAGTTATAAAAACTTAATTGACATATTACAAATATAGACTCATAACCTTTTTGATTACGCACCGTCCTCGCAAAGGTAATCATTAATGAAAGAGTTATGATCCTTAATTCTCCATATGTCAGATTCAAGAAAAACCTGTATGACAATTAGTAATCTTTATATAATTAATGCGTGTATAAAAGAAAGATTTAATCATAGTCAATTGCTTGAGTAAGATTAAAAACTCTTGTCATCAGTCAGGCATTAATAAGTATACAATTTTGTCCTTATGAGCCTTTCTTCAAAAGAAACTCATTTTAACCTCACATTTTACTGTTTGGTAAAAGATCAATCAAGCTTACAACATTGATTTGTCTTTTAAAGATTGCATCTTTTCACTCATAGTTCTAAGATATTTATCAGATTCAAGATATGATAATTCATCTTATTAGTTAGCAGGTTTATTATGACCCTTTAACTAATATTCCTCAGCATTGATATAAAAATATCACTCCATTGATGAGGCATCCTTACGGATTTATGAATGAGAGTTACATTATACTTTGGTTCAACATTTTAATATTATAACCTTAGTATGACATCAGCAAGTGAATTCCGAAGGTTATGTATTTTGTACTTGAATATCTTCAAGATCTATAGATGCTCCCACTTACTTTTGTAAGTAGAGATAATTCTCTAAATACTAAGTATTTAAGCAACAATAAATTGTTCTTAATTGGGACAACAATATACATTTTATAGTTCTCCTCTCTAGCTTGTTAATAATATGCTTCGTAAGATATTAACAAATTTCAGAACTTTAATCAAGACATAATGGGATTCATCCCAATCCATTAATAGATAATGTCTTGAATACCTTCTTGGTTTGAACTATATTGAGTGTATCCATGACACACGCAAATTTTTAACCTTGATAGATTTTGGAGGTAGAGCAATTATAATTATCAGAAATCAAACAATACGAATATAGTTTGTTTCAACACATTACACATACCATGATAGTGTGGTATTCTATGAGTATTTGAATTGTGTGACTCTATCAGAATTCCTTAGATAACTTAATTCTCTATGGATCAAATACTTGTCAATTGGGTAGAGCCAAAATGAATACACAGTATTTTACAACCAAGTGCATGCTATAATATATATTTCTTGAATAAATACATCAACTCCATGTTCATGTGTTCACAAGAAGACAGAACAGTTCAAGAATTCTTTGATCATGTGTTTACAAGAAAACAGAACATGTCAAATACATTATATGTCTTTGAATAATTCAGCTATAACAATTATGGACTAATTACGCACTAAACAATGAACAAAAGTATCCCCAGCGACATGTCGCTGGGGAAAGACTGGCGGGATAATTTCCCGCTTAGATTTTCGCTGAAATTTTTTATCAAATTTCATGAAAATATTCCCCAGCGACATGTCGCTGGGGAAACGTTTCGATAACGTTTGACTAAAGATTCAACGAGAAAAAATGCCACGTCAGAGTATTTTTGTCGTTTAGCGACTTTTCCCCAGCGACATATGTCACTGGGGAAAAACGCGCTGGGGAAAGGGGATTTTGTTGTAGTGTGCTGGGCGTTTTCGACAATTGCTGCTACCGAAGGGATTATTAAAATCGCGACTGGGAAACTAAATTCACTCTTGGTGCAAGAGTTGATGGATTGTGACAAGAACAGTGAAGACAAAGGGTGTGACGGTGGGTTCTCGGTGAATGGATTTGACTATATAATAAAAAATAAAGGCATAAACACCGAGGCAGCATACCCTTACCAAGGCTAGGGATCAAATAGAACTTGCAACACTACAAAGGAAGCTATTCATGCAGCCACAATTAGTGGATATGAGATTGTACCTGCAAACAATGAGTCAGCTCTTCTTAAGGCTGTGGCTATGCAGCCTGTTTCTGTTACTTTTGACGCATCTAACTTCCGGTTTTACTCGAGTGGTACGTCTTTAGTGGAACTTGTGATACTCGATTAAACCATGCAGTTACAGCAGTTGGGTACAGAACCACGGATGATGGCATGAAGTACTGGCTTGTAAAGAACTCATGGGGCGCGGATTGGGGTGAAGAGGGATACTTTAAGATACAAAGAGACATTGACGCTAAGGAAGGGATGTGTGGTATTGCTATGATGGCATCTTATCCAACTGTCTGATATATGCCTAAGCTAGGATAGTGATGTTGAACTATGTAAAATCAAACTTTTTGCAATATCATCTTGTCGTTATTTTATATAAATCAATTCGTAAAAACCTTGTTACAGAAAATGAATTGTTCGGTTATCATCTTCACATATAAGGAGTGATTATTTTCTTTATGCAATGCCAAAACTTCTTCGCAGAAATGCAACTCAGAACAGAACTCTAAGTTCAATGAACAAATGAAGAACGCCTATGACCTCTGCTAGTGACTGCTTCTCTATGTAGGTAAAACACCTCGACCACTTTAGTTAGTGACATTTTCTTAACCACACTTCAAAATGCATGACGACACTTTTAAATCTATGACGATACTTGTATCGTCGAAAGCCAATTCATAATGTCATGTACATACTTCTTGATATTGCAATTATATAAAGTAGTTTTAAGGACAACTCTCAAATATCTCCAGAATTTTAGCAAAGGTCTTAATAATTAAGCATTACTTTACATATAATTGCACCAAATTCTATACATCATTTTTTGGACTTTCATGACACAAATGGAGACATATTAACAAGATATTGGAAGGTTGATTTTACATAGATTTATACTTTGTAACCCGGTCTCAGGCCCTATGTTAAGCAGTCGGATAAGAAGCCATCATAGCAATGCCACATAGCCCCTCCTTAGCTTCAACGTCCCTCTCCATCCTGATGTATCCCTCTTCACCCCAACTTGTACCCCATGAGCTCTTCACGAGCCAGTACTTGACACCATCATCACTTATTCCGTACCCAACTGCTGTGACACCATGGTCCAACATAGTTCCACAAGTTTCATTAAAGACGCCACTGGAGTAAAACTGGAAGTCAGACTCTCCAGCATCAATAGCAACAGAAACAGGCTGCATAGCCACGGCTTTCAAAAGTGCTGACTCGCTGTTAACAGGTACATCCTCGTGTCCAGTGATCTTGGCTGCATGTACAGATTCCTCTTTTGTGTTGCATGTTGCATCTTCTGCCTTGTAAGGGTACGCTGCTTCAGTGTTGATGCCTTTGTTTTTGACAATAAAGGTAAATCCACCATCCATGTACCCGCCTCCGCAACCTTGGTCTTCACCACTCCGGTCACAGTCCACCAACTCCTGCTCCGATAGGGAAATTAGTTTCCCAGTGGTAAGTTGAGTTATTCCTTCAGTAGCAGCGATTGTCGAAAATGCCCAGCAGCTTCCTGTTGATTATAGAACAGTAAGTAAGATGGACGGTAGCAAAAAGATGGTTTTCTGCTATAAATCGGAATCTAAGATGACTTACCACATTGACCTTGATCCTTGATTGGAGTAACAGCTCCTTTCTTCCTCCAGTCCATGCTAGATGGAACCGCAGTCACATCTGCATACCTAAATGGCGTTGTTGGAGTAGATCTTAGAGCAGATGGCAACTTGAATCCATTACGAGTGGCCTTAAACTCCTCATTTGTTTGGTCCGCAAATTTGTTTATGCTCAGCTTGTAAGCTTGGTTCCCAGCATTGTTGAACGCTTCTATGTATGCCAAGTTATCCTTGAATATCTTGAAGCGCACTTCTTTCTCCTCGTTATCTCTATATACACGCCCATAACGAGCCATCCATTATTCATGCTTTTGCATCATGGTCTCTTCATTAAGTGTTCGAGATGTTACAAGGCATGCCAACATCCCAAAAACAAGAAGCGCAACTAGGATAACAGATCTATTGAGTGACAAACCCATGTTTAGTTTTCGCTTGTTTTACAATGGAGTATCCTGTCTTATAGCTAATTATGAATAGGGAGATACTCTTCATACCATGAGGAAGAATGGTATAAATAGGCAAAAGAATATGCTTACATAGAGGTCAATTTCCATTAAAGATGTTACCATGTCAGGAATAAACCGAAACACGCCTGACTACGTGATTGGCATGGCAAGGAAAGATCTAACTACGATTACGTTGAAACTGTCCTATTGGGGAGTTGAACTTTGATTTGTTCTATTATATAGAAACGATTAGTTTTGTTCTTTGCTTTGGATTATCTTATATGCCTATGTACCATGCTTTTATATTTGTCTTATCCAACTGCTTGATACTCAAAATGCATGATGTTGACTAATTAAGAAGAATGACTATCAAAATATTTGTTTTGGCACTTTTGATTTAATTATATCAAAATAATATACAAGATACAACCTTTATCAATATAACTAGCCGCTAAACGTACCAACAGGATCAATGCATACGACTTACATAGTGAGGGGTATCTAAGATCTAACTCGAGAAGTATACATATCCTAGAGGTACGATAGGATAATAGAATCTCGATCAGTGTCATATAAACCACCATAACAGAACTGAAGAAAAGCAGTAACTATGAATGAACTAAGATACTGTATATGGAGAGAAATATATACAAAGTTACGTGGGTACAAATTTCTTGAAAGATTTACAAAGTTACGAACCCAACATGGAGATCAATCTTGGAAGTAATTTCTACTCTATTAGCTTCATACTACAGATGATACTTTAAGGAGACTCCAGAAAAAAAGTGGTCAAAGTGAAATGCATAAAGAAACTCAAATCATTTTCATCATAAAATTCACCCAAAGATCCTGCTTGTAGTATTTGTGTAACTGCACTTAGAGGCTACGGTTTGATATCAGTAAAGTTTCATCTCACGCAACAGCTTAGGAAGAAAGTGTGCAGTAGAATGCGTCTAATATATGAGTATACATCACAAATACATGTGAGCAAGATTGCATTTTTGCTTTTTGAGAGGTAACAAATACTAGGAGCAAGAAAAAGTTCGTGTGCATTTTCTCTATCATAAGCTGTTGCCTAAAAAGATACTACGTAGTACTCGTATTTATTAATATCACACGGATCCTTGTATATCCACTAAACCGTTGTAAGAAAATTACGAACTATTCCCCTAACTTACTTGTTTGATTAAACCATTGTACTACTCTATTTTCCATAATTTTATCAAGGTTTTTACTCTAATCGACCCGGTCGATTAATCGGATCTCTAATCGACCCGGTCGAGTCACCGGGTTACCGGTTCAACCGGTTTGACCACCAGATCAACACGGCCTTCCACAAAAATTAAATTTATATATATTTGGAATGGTACAAAAAAAGTATATATATATCTCGAAAACCGGGTTGATCCGGGTCACTTCAAACCTAGCGGGCCTAACCGGGTTTCAAAAATTTACAAAACCGGTTTAATTTGACCCGTTTTTTCGACCGAAACCGGTTCGAACCGGGTTTTAAAACATTATGTTTAATCCCCAAATCATCAAACTTTTATTATTTTTCGTTTATAACCCATAAACTTTTTGTTATCACTACAACTATCTATCTGCCGCTATAAAATCCCGTTGCTATGCACGGTAATCGTCTAGTTCAAATAAATGGCTGATACCAAACACACTCTTAAGTAAATGTTGCAGTTGAATGTTAGATGTTATATAATGAAAGTAAGCTCACTCTTGATATTAATATCTGAGTAGAAATCATCCTCATCCTTCTCAAGTCTCAAAGCACTATATAAGAAACCTTACCACCCTCCCTTCTGATTCATCAAAACTTAAATAACTTGTTCATGGCTAATCTTTGCACCAAGTGCCTGCGTTTTATGTTCATACTGTTACTCTTTTGCTTTGCTTCATGTATTACAACGTGCATTCTTTATTTCATAACTTCTATAATGCTACATTACTTACATCAATTTTTTTTTTTTGAACGGCGATTACTTACATCAACTTACCTCGCTTTTTCTTCTTTGTGTATAGCGATTGGCATCACCAACGTCAGGGCAGGCAAGGTAAGACGTGTGTGTTAGTTTATGGACATAAATTAGTAGATGTGTGTTAGGATCGAGCTCGAGATCATGAGATTGCACACTTTACGTATGAAGAGTAAATGTTTAATAGTTATTTATAAAAGGTTATATTTAATTACACACAAAACATATAACAACCGTTAGTATTTTAATCGGAGAAATGATTATAAATTTAACTAACGATCTGTTAACTAATTAAAGTGAAAGACTATAATGGAATTAAAGAATCAAATATGGTTTTGAATCCATTTGGGAATTAGGCAAACCGATGAAGTAATAGGGTACCTAATCAGTCTAACTATTTTCTCGAAGTTCTCCACACTATAAATAAAGGGCTAGGGTCATTGTATTCTCATCTCTTGTATACATACAATACCCAAAGTCTTTTCTCTTCTCCTTTTGTGGCTAAACCGATCGGCAAACACCCCTTGTGATTCGATCGAATTTTTTGAGTGTCAAGAAAATAGTTTTGTGGTTTTTTTTTTTTTTTTTTTTTATTACTAGCATATCGTTACTTGGTAATTAGTACGTGTGTACATGACGTGTTTCCAATCACACTATTGATTGAATCTTGGTTTGATTACAAAGGTGTAAGAGGTTTTGATTCGTGTTTAGCTAGAAATCACAAGGTAACCATACGTTTTATGTTTGGGTTAATTAATTACATGTTAATGATCCAAGTTCGCTTCCGCACATAATACATGGATGTTATTATTTATTATGAATGTCCATGGTATGTTAAATTACTTCATGTTGTGGCAGAGTACCAGGATCCAGGATCCAATCCCAGGCATGAACAAGAAAAGGAGGGGACACGGCCCAAAGAAGTTTCAATCACTTTTCATGGCGACAGACAACAGGGATGCCAATCCCCCGACATGATCCACCGGAAAAGTGAGGTGGACACGCCGATGAGCCATTAATCCAGTTGTATTTCAGAATACGAATCATGAATAAACTTGGCATCATCCTTAATGATACAAAGAATAACTAAAGCTTTTTTATCATCTTGATATATTAAAAAACAAAATATAATTCTTTAGGCTAATGCAACCACAATAGATATATAAGTTATGAAAGTAAGCCATTATAAACTTACAGTAATAGATCTTATATACTATATACAGAGAATATCCAAGGTTCATTCTCAAAATGAATCATAGATGACATCCATATTTCAATTGTCACATGCCATGGTTGCAAAGGCTTGGATGAGTTCAAAGACAACGTTTTGTTGTTGTATAGGTAAATTTTGCCAATTTGTCCGCCTATAGATAACACAGTAAAGTTTTTAAAAAGAATTTAGATAATAATATTTATCATTCCAGCGAAAAGACCATAGTTGAATAGGACACAAGCTCACACAATAAAAAAACCAAAAGAGCTATATGGAAAATTATGCGTAAACCGTATAACACAATCAGAAGAAAAAAAATCACATAATTAGAGATCTAAATAAGCTTTGAATACATCATAATAAAATGAACAAGATAGATGAAGGTTTGATCATGGATGTAGTTGTCCACAAGAGTAGAGCCATCCTGGAGCCGCTATTGGGGCAAAAACAGTGTCTGCAGCTGCGCTGGAATACCTTCATGGTCCTGAATCATGAGATTAATACAGTTCTACACGTAATCGTTGAGTAGCAACAACTCACAATTACAACACGGTGGTGGCAGCAGAAATTATAAGAAAAGAAGCAAACAAAGCTTTGTATTTATATTAAGTGAGTATGGTGTATTTTGGTTATTTTCTTCATACTCTACATGCATATTCTTTATAGCATAGTATATGTTGACGTGATATAACCAAGTCCCAAAATAAGAGGAGATCATGCGAGGTTAACATATGATCAGGTCAAAACATTATCTCAAAAATACAAGTGCTACTTCAACTTGTACCAATTGCTTTGTTATAAATACAATCAGTTACAGTTTTACAAGATTGTACTTGTGCTTCATATGTGGCCAAACTTGCCAACATTAATTTAAGTCCCAACAATCCCCCGTCATATTGGGAAGTTTCTGCTACTCTGATAGGTTGTGTCACGGTGGTGTCACGAAGATTAAACCCCGTTTACTCTAAGTATGCATATAAAATTGATTTAACGGTGTCCGAAGATTAAACTACAAACCTATATAATCTTATGTACATACTTATACACACTTCCCTTCGTAACCAAAGTGTTCTCACTGAGCGCGAATATGGGCATGCGCTTAATCATGACTCTCTAAGAGAGAAACCACAAACTCTCTATTCAAGGCGGCACCACCTCTAAGTCATATAGGCAAAGCTTCTATAACGTCTCCATTGCTAAGACGCCTCTAAAACTTTGTTAAGAGGATATCCTCATCCTGATTCTCGACAACGCCATACTATCTCTACCACATAGGTCAATTATTTGATAGTACCTTCTATCGACTACTGACTTGTTATTACCTATTAAACTTGGAAATAGGAGCACTAAATTCAAGTCGGGTTACCATCACTAACCGATTCACTTATGGTTTCAGACCCATGCCTTGAGCAACTCTTAATAAGTCTCTCGTCAGAGATTTATTAAAATATCCGACAAGTATCTACATAAATAGTCGGTCACAAATGGCCATTCTCAAATATATGTCTATACATTCTATCACATTGAAATTTTGACAAATATGGTCTCTAATCCACTTAACCGTTTCTCTAGCCACGACTAGATAAAAAGCACAACTTCCTTCTTGAAGTGTAAATACACACATGGTTCTTGCACGTTCAAGAATCAATTCGTTATGTGACTTCAGTGATTCACTAACTTGTGAAATTTTGTATGATTTTCATGTGTATTTGTAATTCTCACAATCACGTATACATTACTTGCAGGATGAAAAGGAAAGAGTTATGATCATAGTGATCAGTTATAATCATAACTCTATTCAATATAAGGGACATAGGGTGACGGTTTCAAATTTACATTGCTTACCAGGTCACCCTTTATTCATCAATCACATACACATGAAACGCCATACATAGAACTCCTTCATAAATTTAGCGTAAGGATATAACTAGCCTCTTGATGAACCCCCGCCCTAAATCTCAATATTAAATTTATGCCGCTAAAGATTTCACATATGAACACTCACATTTGGTTCAGTCACTTACCAAAGTATCACTTTAAATTGGCAATTTCACATATCTATCTCTCAACAAAACAACTTGTCTTTTATTTTTATTTTTTCTATTTCAAACTTTATTTATTTTAGTGTACCACATTGTCAAATTTTTGTTCCAAAACAAAAGTTTTTTTATTTATAAAGTGACATGCACAAATAACAAAGAATACAGATCTCCTTTTGTTCAAAAAACAAGTTAATGGCATTGCATTGACATTTGTATAAGATATATTACAACTACTACTTCAGAAATAAACAAAACCACATATTGTGATATTCCAACCGCAGTCAAAGACTCCCGTATAATCTTTAATTTATACATTCCTTCTTGAATGTATGCTTTGCCAATTGTTACCAAAAAATTATCCCTTTTAAGCAAAATGAAATTTGATCTCATCTTCAATAGCCAACATGCCAGAAGAGAGATTCATGGTAGCTCTGGAGCATAATTACCATCTCTTAAAACGACGAATCGTTAAGAGATGTAGACACCCATATTGTTACTTTTCAACCACTACTACCCATAAACCATTTGGCTCATTTGGAGTTATCTTGGTTCTACTTTTACCATCTCGTAATAGAAGAAAATGTCACGTAAGAAACACACATGATCCATCATCTATGGAACTTTATTCAATAGTACATAAACTCAATTTAATATATCAAGAATGACCTCAAATAATGCAACTTTATTCATGTAAAACTTGAAGTTGGTATTATGACTTAAAAACAACTTTATAGCTCATAATATGTCTTTAAGATAAGAAGCACCACCTTTGTATCTCATATGCTACACATATATCTTAGAAGCCAATCAATAGTGATGTAATTTCCTTTTATCACTTTTAGGTTCCTCGTTCTTAATCATAATTGTAAAAGAAAAACATGTTGCATCACAATATGCAGTGACTAAAGAAAATCACGATCTTAAACCATTTCGAAATGTTTTATGCCCTTAAACAAAGCAGAGTTTTACACGTATTCTTCAATCTACATATTAGTTCTTTAACTTGTTTAACTTATTTTGCTTCAAAAATATCACAGCATATTTCAAGATCATGCGTTAATTCATATGGCTTCATAATATGCGAGAGACCATTTCGGTTACTAAATGAAACTCTCTCTGATTAAACGTCGACTAATCATTCCGTTTCATTTTTAGTCCAGAAACTACTTTAAAGATTGTTGACTATATATGTCCTCTCGCAACTATATGTTTCGATGAAGTAAACATAGTAGATATACCTTACAGATGTAATTCGCCATACCAGCCTCATAAGACCGAACCAAATAACTGAGGGAAAAATAGATTCGTATATAACAGTAACAAGCAACAAGTATCATCACCATGGTCATCTTGCATCTTTGAATCTGTCAAACACGTGACGAAATAAACCATACGGGATGTCAAATCCCTGTCCTTTAAAGTACTTTCGGCACTCCGTAAGTTGCTCGAGTCTCGAAGCCTAAGAACCCAGGATTAATACAGTTCTACATATAATCATTGAGTAGCAACAACTCACGATTACAACACGATGGTGGCAGTAGAAATTATAAGAAAAGAAGCAAACAAAGCTTTGTATTTATATTAAGTGAGTATGGCGTATTTTGGTTATTTTCTTTGTACTCCACATGCATATTCTTTATAGCACAATATATGTTGATGTGATGTAACCAAGTCCCAAAATAAGAGTAGATAATGGGAGGTTACCATATAATCAAGTCAAAATATTATCTCAAAAATACAAGTGCTACTTCAACTTGTACCAATTTCTTTGTTATAAATACAATCAGTTACAGTTACAGCTTTACAAGATTGTACTTTATGCTCCAGTAGGGTTCACCCCATCACCTATTTTTGTAGGAAGCACAGGTGGCCTACTGACTAAAGCACGAGTGAAAGAATTCTATGTGATCACATGGTAATCACCAAAAGAACAAATATTTAATAGAGTAAAGTGCATAATATATCCTTGTGGTTTCCAAAAAGATTGTTTCACGTCCATGACCCATCCTTCGCTTATATTTCATCCCTCCGTTAGTAAATATGAGCCACCGTACATCCCTGAGGACGAACGGTGCAAATATTTTGTCAGTGGGCAAAAAATAATATGTTGGTCACGTGAGGATATGAGACGGACTTTTTGCAAACCACAGGGATGTATTATTGCCTCATTTTTCCCTTTTAACTGACAAAATATTTGCACCGTTCGTCCTGAGGGATGTACGGTGACTCACTTTTACTAACGGAATGATGAAAATTGAACGAAGTGGGTCAGGGACGTGAGACGGTCTTTTTGGAAACCACAGGGGTGTAATATGCACTTTACTCTAGTTAATATTATAACACATAAGCTGCAACTTATACTATCAATGGTGTCTGAGTTCTCAACTTCCAATTTTACGGTCTTGCGAGTGAGTGTCTTAACAAAGATTTGCATTGCATACCACCACGAAGACGCAAGACAAGGTGGAGTGTTGACTCCTTCTGGCTGTTATAATCTGCCAATGTACGACCGTCCTGACTCTTAGCCTTAACATTGTCGATGGTGCCTGAGCTCTGAACTTCCAATTTTATGGTCTTGTGAGTGAGTGTCTTAACAAAGATTTGCATACCATCACGACGACGCAAGACAAGGTGGAGTGTTGACCGGATCTTAGCCTTAACATTGTCGATGGTGTTTGAGCTCTTGACCTCGGAAGTGATGGTCTTAACGAAAATTTGCATATGCGCAAAAAAAATCAAAGCAAGTAAGAACCCTAGCAACAAATTATACCACAGGAACACAATAATCAACTTAAAATGAATCAGATGAGCATACTAGTGTTTGTAATTTACTAAACTATGATGACAATAGTACAAATCCCTCATAAGGCATCGACTTCTTAAATCACTACACTGGATAACCCTTATAGCGACTACATATAATTAGTGGCAAATTAGTCGCTAAAAGCCCTTAGCAACCACATGTTGTCACAAAAAGTCTGTCGCCTAAAATTCGTCGCTAAAGGTCTATAGCGACTACTGGTTTCACTTTTAGCGACTACGGCCATTGACTTGACTTTTTATTGACTTTGACCTTTTGACTTTTTGACTTTTATTGACTTTGCACTTTTATTGACCAAAATTTTAAACGATTACATGTAGTCGTTAAGAGACGGAGCTTGAAATAGGCCAAAATAGATTTATTTATTATTAGGGGGCCAAAGAAAAAGTTATTTTTTTGTAGTTTTGCGGATCTTTAGCGACTACAATGGTAGTCGCTAAAGGTAGAGAGTTTCGAGAATCTAAAATTGGTATGGTGAATCCACATTATAACATACCTCATCTAGGTAATAAACAATGATATTGCAAACTCTACTGAGCATGAAGTTGCACATAAGGCTAGCGATAGTACATTAAAAGCAAAAGCCCGACATATGATTTAATAGCGCATTAACAAATACACTCGAGAGTTACGACTAGGGGTGGGTGCACCAGTTTGCAAGGGACAACAAACTAGTCTATATGAAAATTTGTAGAATGTGACACTTAACTCGCGCTAAGACATTATCATACCGTCCTATACATGGTATGAGGTGAGATCCATGTAGAACACATTCTTTTCAAAGATCAAATGACAAGATCCAAGCCATCCAATCTACATTCATTTAACGACCAAGATCAAATCTGATATTTACACTAAAAGAACATTTTGGTCAAATATAAAAGCTTTTTTTTCTCTAAAATTTTTCTCTTTCCTTATTAGTTCATGATCCACCCACATTAACAGGTCACGACACACGACACATCTAAAAATCATCAAATAATCCATTGAATGATGAATTTTTCCGATCCACATTATGATGAATTTTTCCGATCCACATTATGATGAATTGAATGAATTTAAAATTTTCTGATCCACATTATGAATTTGATAAATGACCAAAATTTCAAACCAAAAACCATCAGAATCATTTATCAAATTCATAATTCATCATTCATCATCACATTAGGTCAAATATCATTCAGTTAGAGTAGATCTAATCATCAAATCCGTTCGAAAATAATTAAAATCATTCATATCGGATCAAAAAGCATCGATGTCATCCAAGTTATGGATAATATTAAAGAAATTATACATGTTAAGAGAGTTGGAGGTAGTGCATATAGTATTGTTGATGTTGAAGAAATTAAGAATGTCGAATTAGGTATCCTAAGTAGTGTAGGTATGGTTCTTGTTTCTGTTGAACAAAATCAGAATGTTGAAGGATGTAGCAAGGTTAAGAGTGTTGATGATAATGGACAAAGAGGTAGCAAGGTTATGAATGTTGATTTTGTTGAACGATTAGATAATTGAAGGAGCTAGTGAGGTTATGAGTGTTAATGATGTTGAACGAGTTCGAATAGTTAAAGAAGGAATAGTTGCTGTGAATGATGTTGGTGTTGCTAAACAAGTTCGGTTTGTTTTTGAAGATGATCTCGAAAGTGGTGATACAGATGATGATGGTTGTTGTGAATGATGTTGGTGTTGCTAAATGAGTTCGGTTTATTTTTGAAGATGATCTCGGAAGTGGTGATACAGATAATGATGAAAACGCAACATCTGTTGAAGGTAAATCATTTTTGATTTTATCCAATTAGTTTAGTTTTGAGGTATATAGTGAGATCACTTATGATTTGCAATAAATCACAATTCATTTAGATAGGTTTAGAGGCTATAATTTACAATTAATACAAATCAGATAAGTATACTTCGAATCACATGCGATTTACTACGAAATCACATGTGATTTACCCCCGAATCACATGTGATTTAATTCAAATCACATGTGATTTTATCTTTAATTTCTAAAAACAACATGTCATTTTTAACAAATGTGATTAACACAAACTTCAACCTTCTATATTTTTTAGATGCTGTGACAACACCTGAAGCGAGTTTAGTAATCTATTTAGTTTAAATCACATGTGATTTG
>BQNB010024054.1:33609-56049 GCA_026074375.1 Tanacetum coccineum
CGTATATTATATATTATATATATATCTTTTAGAGTGAGATTTTCTTAAGGGAGACTTAAGGAAAGTTCTTAATTGCTCTATTGGTATTATATTATATATTTTTGTGTGTATAAAATTCGTAATCACCCATACATCAAAGATTTCACAAACTTGGATAGCGTTTTGAGGCATCTCATCTCGTTGTGAAATTTTGCCTTGTCTTTGACACGTATAACAAGATTTGATCATTGTATAGGCATCTCGATATATGGTAGGCCAAAAGAAACCGGCATCAAATACTTTTCGAGCGGTGAGATTGGCACTATGATGGCCCCCGGTGGGTCCTTCATGACAAGCTCTGAGAATATCAATAGCTTCTTGCCCATGTACACACCGTCGAATGATTTGATCCGCACAAATACGAAATAGATAAGGATCATACCAGAAATAATGTTTAACGTCCTTAAAAAAAAAAATTGTTGAGTTGTCATTCCTTTGATGATAAAATTCCCCGCATGGTAATTTGCATAGTCCGCAAACCATGGGGTACTTTCACTAGAAATAACTCCAAGAGTTTCTAAAGGAAAATGTTCATTTATGTCCTTGTTTTCTAACACATCCTTATGAGGATTCTCAAGTCTAGATAAATGATCCGCCGCAAGGTTCTTACTTCCTTTTTTATCACAGATGGTGATATCAAATTCTTGTAGGAGAAGAACCCACCGGAGCAACCTCGGCTTGGCATCTTGTTTGTTCATAAGGTATTTTAAAGCCGAGTGATCCGTATACACTATGCTTTTAGATAAGACAAGATATGGCCAAAACTTTTCAAAAGCATACACAACGGCAAGCATTTCCTTTTCCGTGGTAGTGTAATGAATTTGAGCTTCTGTCATTGTCTTGCTAGCATAATGTATAGGCTGAAAGTGCTTCGATCTTCGTTGTCCTAAAACCGCACCAATCGCGAAATCACTTGCATCACACATGAGTTCGAAAGGTAGGTTCCAATCCGGGACAACTAAGATCGGAGCTTCGGTAAGCTTCTTTTTAAGAGTCTGAAAAGCATCAATACAATCCTTAGAAAACACAAACGGTGTTTCTTTCTCAAGAAGGTGAGTCATTGGTCTAGCTATTTTGGAAAAGTCTTGGATAAAACGTCGGTAAAAACCTGCATGACCTAAGAAACTCCTAACACCTTTTACGGTAGTCGGGTGAGGTAGCTTAGCGATAACATCAACTTTAGCACGATCAACCTCAATTCCCGATTTCGAAATTTTATGCCCTAACACAATTCCTTCTCTACACATAAAGTGGCACTTCTCCCAATTAAGAACTAAATTCGTGTCTTCACACCGTTTTAGCATTTCTCTAAAGGGATAGGCACGAATCAAAACTATCCCCAAAAACCGAGAAATCATCCATAAACACTTCCATAGTCTTTTCGATCATATCATGGAATATGTCCATCATACACCGTTGGAAAGTACCTGGAGCATTACACAAGCCAAATGGCATGCGACGGTATGCGAAAGTTCCATACGGGCATGTGAAAGTAGTTTTATCCTGGTCTTGGGGATCTATTGGTATTTGGAAATACCCCGAAAATCCATCTAGAAAACAATAAAACTCATTTCTGGCTAATCTTTCTAACATTTGATCCATAAATGGCAATGGAAAATGATCTTTTCGAGTTGCTTCATTTAACTTCCTATAGTCGATACAAACTCTCCACCCGGTAACTAAACGTGTCAGAATTAATTCATTCTCTTCATTAGCAACAACGGTTATTCCACCTTTCTTGGGAACACAATGCACTGGACTAACCCATGGGCTGTCGGAACACAATGCTAGCATCAAGGAGTTTTAGGACCTCCTTTTTTATTACCTCGTGAATTTTTGGGTTAACTCGTCTTTGACTTTGAACCGTGGGTTTGTAATCATCCTCCATCAAGATTTTGTATGTACAAAAACGAGGGTCGATACCCTTGATGTTGGTGATTTTCTAAGCAATGGCCCGTTTATGAGATTTAAGCACCTTTAAGAGGGCTTCTTTTTCATCGTATTTTAAACCTTTTGCAATAATCACGGGTAACTTGTCGTTTTCTTCCAAGTAGGCATGTTCCAAGTGAGACGGTAAATATTTTAATTCTAATTCCGAAGGTTCTTCAATTGAAGATTTCGCCTTGGTAACTTCACTTTGTTTAAGGTCCATCGGAGGAAGTTGAAATGGGTCATTATTTAACAATTTTTCGATCAAACAAATATCTTCCTCCGGATCGTAATCGGCGTAATCAATTTCCGATGAAATCAAATCATCCTTGAGATAAGCTTCAATCTCTTCTAAAATGAATTCGGAAGTAAACGGCTCAGACGTCGGGGTGGGATTGCCACCCGAAGAATCATTATTAGAAAATCCTAGCAATTCCGGAGCATACTCCTCACAAGGCTCATTAATGATGTCAATTCAGTTAATCGACACATCATCATATGAAGAGTATCTCGTGGTTTGATCTAGATTAAAAGTGACGGCTTCGTTATCAACCTGAAGGGTTATTTCTTCTCCATAAACATCAATTAAAGCACGACCGGTCCTCAAAAAGGATCTCCTAAGTATGAGAGGAACATGAGGATCGGCTTCGAAATCGACAACAACAAAGTCGGTAGGAAAGTGGAACTTTCCCACCTTAACATAAACGTCTTCAGCGAGTCCTTTAGGATGGGTAATCGATCGATCTGCTAACTCTAAAGTCATCCGAGTTGGTGTAAGTTCGGGAAGGGAAAGCTTTTTCTAAAAGGAAAGAGGCATAAGATTTATGCTCGCGTCAAGATCGGCCAAGGCGTGACATACATCCATTCCCGGAAAATTGCATGGAATAAGAAACTTGTCGGGATCTCCAAGATTTTCAAGAAGCTTTTTTAGGAGCATCGCCGAGCAATTCTCGTTCAACGGTATCTTAGCTAATTCAAGCAATTTTTCTTTATTCATGAGCAAATTCCTAATCGCAAGAGCAAATCTTGGCATAAAAAACAAAGCATCCGCGAAACTTATGTCAAAACGCAAATCTTGAAACATTTGAAAAATCTTCTCTTTTTGATACGAAGCTTTTTCACAAAAATTTTCTTGGTTAAATCGAGAAGGATATAGAATATTTGGCTTAGGTAAATTCTTCAGAACATCGGGTTTATGGTTTGGGAGTGGTTTTAGGCAAGTCTTTGAAATCGGGTTCGAAATAGAAATGTGGGTAATCGGAGGTGGATGTGTGCGGTACTTCCTTGGAAATTTGATTGCTCCTTATCCGTTGTCTCCTCGGTTTCTCGTTCTACTACCTTTTTAAGAGAAGGATTAGTAGGAATCGAGGGTCCCTCGTAAGCAACACCACTTCGAGTAGTGATCGCTTTCATCTCACCCTTCGGGTTTGGAATGGTATTACTCGGAAGAGTACCCGAAGTTGAGGCTTGGTTTTGAAACAATCCACATATCATGTTTTGCAAATTATTTTGAAAAGTAGTTTGTTGATTCATCATGACGGCTTGTTGAGATTTTATCGTGTTTTGAATTTTATTCTTAAGGTCTCCTTTCAATGACTTGATTTGATTTTGCATGTTTCTCATTATTTGGACGTTTTTCCTTTGTTAACTTGAAAATTCATTTGAAATCTCTTGTTGAACTTGATTATTAGGAACTTGAAAAGGTTGGTTTTGAAATCCTTGGTTTTGAAAATTTGGAGCATGATTATTTTGAGCTTGAAAACCTTGATTACCATGAAAATTATTTCCCCGATTAAAATTATTCCCTTGAACTTGATTTTGATTAAACCTATTTTGACCATTGTTTTGCACCGGAGCAAAACCAGGTGGTGCCATTTGATTACTAACTCGGTTTGGAGGGTTAACTTGATTGTAAGTACCCGTAGTCGCACAAACACTAAAAAGCTAGGGCAAAAAAACTAGACCAAAAACGAAAGAGTTTTAAGCTAAAAATCACTAAAAATATGAACGGGATTCAATCCCGTTCTTAAAAAACAAGATTTTGCAATTTTGAACCCTACGGAATGCAAATCTAATTTTTCACTTGTTCTAATGTTAAAAGAAAATTTTCTAAAAAATGACTTATATTTTTTGATTTTTTATAATTTTTTTATGAATTAAAAATGATTTTAATGAAAATTAAATATAAAAAATACTAAACTATTTATAAAAAAACTAGAAAAATTACGAAAAATAACTTGAACTGTGAGGAATCTAGGAAAAATAAGCTCGTGAAAACAGCTTATCGAATAAGCTGTGAAATAAGCCAAAACAGCTTATTATACAAAAGAGCTCAAAATGTGTATAAATATTAACTAAAGGAAAACTCTAACGGATGAGCTATTGTAGCACAATGGTTGTGTGTGTTGGGTTAAAACGCTTGATTGATGGTGGTAGAGGTCCCGGGTTCGAGCCTTGCTCACCCAGGGCTTCCCACTATCCCAAGTGTTTTTGCAAATTTCATTTTTTTTATAACTTTTTAAAACACTTAAAATAAGCAACTTTTATGAAAACAAACTTTTTGAAACTTAAAATTAAGCACACAAATAAGCACTAAAAGGGAAAAGTTTGCTCAAAAGCTTAAAACTAAAAAGAGCTAAACTGTTTTCAATTTTAGCACAATTTTGCAACTATCAAGACAAATAAGCAACAACATATAATAAGCTATATCTAATAAGCATAAGAGAACAAAAATAAGCAAAGAAAATGAGCTACAATAAGCTAAAAATGACAGAAACGTTAAAAAGCTAAAACACTTAAAATTTCTTTAAAGCTAAACTGCAAATAAGCTCAAAGAATGAAATAAGCTAACTCTAGGACTAATTAAGCTATTTATAAGCTAAGCCTAACCTAATAAGTTAATCTAAGCTAGAATTAAGCACAGAACACAAGCCATAAGCTGAATTATCAAATTAAGCACTTTGGTGACTTAGCATACCAAAACAGACAAACAGGCACTTTTGTGCTTATTTTTAAGCACACAAACGGATCCTTATGGAAATAAGCCTTACACCTATTTAAACATAGACCAAAAAAACTACCTGAAACAGCTTTTAAAACAAAGTTTGAAAATCAGGAGCTCAATGAAAAAGTTGGCTTCATAATACGCGAGAGACCATTTTGGTTACTAAATGAAACTCTCTCTGATTAGACGTCGACTAATCATTTTGTTTCATTTTGAGCCCAGAAAATACTTTAAAGATTGTTGAACATTATGTTCTCTCGCGACTATATGTTTCGATGAAGTAAACATAGTAAAATACCTTACTGATGTAATGCCCCATAACAGCCTCATAAGACCGAACTGAATAACTGAGGAAACAGTAGATTCGTATATAACAGCAACAAGAAACAAGTATCATCACCATGGTCTTCTACTACAAGAAAAAGTAGAAGATGTGACGATGGTTTCCCAGGCAACAATTGACGCCCGGTAAACATCGCTAAACGACAAAAATGCGTCCTACGTGACACCAATTCTGATAGACCTTTTGGTCAAAGTTTTGAACAAGTTTTCCCGGGCGACATGTCGCCCGAGATAATTTTGTTAAATATTGACCAAAAAAGCAACGAAAAACTGAGCGGAAAATTTTCCCGCTCAACTTTCCCGGGCGACATGCGCCCCGGGAAACTCTTTACCAAGACTTCACCCGGGTTTAAGTATATAATTAGTGTTAATTACTGGGAAGGTGAGTGGTCTTAAGATTATCGGTCGCACATGTCGCCTGGTAACATGTTTGATTTTCTTTGACTTTGTTAAGAGTATTGGTTTATTTCGGTGACGTGGCCAGAGCATTCCCGGGCGACATGTCGCCCGAGAAACTTGAATTGGGCTTTTATTTTGGTTTGGGATTTTGTTTCATAAGCTTATTTTGGGCTTAAGTTGTTTATTATTTATAAAATATATAAATACTATATTAATTATTACTTGTAATTATATACTTGATAAATAATATAATATATCAAATAATTACAATACGTTTTATAGGGTTCGGTTTCGGTCCGATATTGCCGTATTACTCAAAAACAAAAAAATATAGTGTGTATTTTGTATACCTTTGTTCAATATGCTTTCGTTAAGTAACACAAAAACAAACATTCATTTAGTTAAATATTATACATACCACTTGTAGTAACACAAGCGACTTACAAACAGACACTTAAACATATTAGAACGATAATCATACGAGACTTACAAACCGACGCTTAAAGCATACGAATTACATTCCAAATGACAAACTACTCCAAATCAAGTTTTCCCATGTTATTGTAAACCTCGTGAAATAGTGCGGCTGAATTAACTGTGTGTTGTTCCGGATGCATATACATATCCACCGTTGCCTCGAGTACCGTTATCTTATCAAGCAAGTGCTTGCAGTTTGAGCACTCTGCATTTCTTGAATAAATTGGAGTTGATGAAGATCCTGGAGAATAAATTGGAGTCGATGAAGATCCTGAAGAATAAATTGGAGTCGATGAAGATCCTGGAGAATAAATTGGAGTCGTTGAAGCTCCAGGAGAACCAACCAGTAGACGGACTCGTTCCTCTTTCCATAAAAAAATTTACATCCGAAAGTGTTTTCGCGAGGCTGTTAAAGAGTAAAGATAATAAGTTTTAACAACTAACCACATTATTTATATATTACACAAAAAAAGCATGTGATTGTTCACCTTTGATCGTGGACATGCATAGTATAGTTTACCATGGGTTTTAGGTTTATACGATTCTCGCAGAACTACATCTTCGGCTCCACAAGGACACGCAAAAGCTTCATATGGCACCATCTTCACCATAATAACAGTGTGATTGTTATGGTTGTGATGTAGAATGTGTTTGAATATGTTAGGTAATTGTGAGGATAATATCTATTTTTATGGTAAAAAAATAGGTTTTTAGAGGGAGTATTTGGCGGGAGTTTTTGGCGGGAGTATGAGATCGTAGAGAATCATCCTGCAGAGGAAGATCAAGCAGGAAATAATTCACCGGAGATTGAGACACTTATTTATCAGGTTCTAGCTACTTATGGGTGATTTCTAAGTAGTTTTTCTACCTTTGATATGACTATCATCATTATAATGAAATAACATCTCGACTCATCCGTTAAACATCTAATGTGTAACGATAACATCTCGACTCATCCGTTAAACATCTAATGTACAACGATAACATATCGACTCATCTGTTAAACATCTAATGTACAACGATAATATATCGACTCATCCGTTGAACATCTAATGTGTAACGATAACATGTCGACTCATTCGTTGGACATCTAATGTACAACGATAACATGTCGACTCATCCGTTGAACATCTAATGTACAACGATAACATATCGACTCATCCGTTAAACATCTAATGTACAACGATAACATATCGACTCATCCGTTGAATATCTAATGTACAACGATAAAATATCGACTCATCCGTTAAACATCTAATGTACAACGATAACATATCGACTCATCCGTTGAACTTCTAATGTGTAACGATAACATATCGACTCATCCGTTGAACATCTAATGTACAACGATAACATATCGACTCATCCGTTGAACATCTATTGTACAACGATAACATATCGACTCATCCGTTGAACATCTAATGTACAACGATAACATATCGACTCATCCGTTGAACATCTAATGTACAACGATAACATATCGACTCATCCGTTGAACATCTAATGTGTAACGATAAACATGTCGACTCATCCGTTAACAATCTAATGTACACCGATAAATATCGATTCATCCGTTGAACACCATAATGATACAACAATAACATATAGACTCATCCGTTTAAACATTAAATGTACAACGATTAACTGTCGAACTCACCGTTAGACATCTAATGTGTAACGATAACATATCTACTCATCCGTTGAACATCTAATGTACAACGATAACATATCGACTCATCCGTTGAACATCTAATGTACAACGATAACATATCGACTCATCCGTTGAACATCTAATGTACAACGATAACATATCGACTCATCCGTTGAACATCTAATGTGTAATGATAACATATCGACTCATCCGTTGGACATCTAATGTACAACGATAACATGTCGACTCATCCGTTGAACATCTAATGTACAACGATAACATATCGACTCATCCGTTGAACATCTAATGTACAACGATAACATATCGACTCATCCGTTGAACATCTAATGTACAACGATAACATATCGAATCATCCGTTGAACATCTAATGTACAACGATAACATATCGACTCATCCGTTGAACATCTAATGTACAACGATAACATATCGACTCATCCGTTAAACATCTAATGTACAACGATAACATATCGACTCATCCGTTGAACATCTAATGTGTAACGATAACATGTCGACTCATCCGTTGGACATCTAATGTACAACGATAACATGTCGACTCATCCGTTGAACATCTAATGTACAACGATAACATATCGACTCATCCGTTGAACATCTAATGTACAACGATAACATATCGATATCGATTGAAAATTAATTGTACAAGGATAAATATCGACTCATTCCGTTGAAACATCTAATGGTAATGATAAATATCGGTATTCCGTTGAACATTAATGTACAACGATATCATATTCGACTCACAGTGTATACATCTATGTTACAACAAGAAACATTATCGGGATCATCTGTTAAAATCAATGTACAACGATAACATATCGACTCATCTGTTAAACATCTAATGTACAACGATAACATATCGACTCATCCGTTGAACATCTAATGTGTAACGATAACATGTCGACTCATCCGTTGGACATCTAATGTACAACGATAACATATCGACTCATCCGTTGAACATCTAATGTACAACGATAACATATCGACTCATTCGATCAGTGTTGTTGAGGCATGCGCGTGTGAGATACGCGCATACTTAAAAAAATTATAATAAATAATTATAAATAATAATTATATATTTTATAAAAATAATTATAAATAATAATTATTTATTTTATAAAAAAATAATTATATATTTTATAAAATATATAATTTTTGTTTTAAATTATTATTTATATAAATTTTATTTATAAAAAACATAAGTATATAAATATATTTTTTTAATATTAATTATTAAAAACTGTAAAAAAAATTAATAAAAGCTTTCCCGAGCAACAAGTCGTCCTGGAAAGGTTTTATTAAAAAATTATATAGTTTTTAATATATTTATAAAACTTTATAATTTTTTAATAAACACTTTCCCGGGCGACATGTCGCCCGGGAAAGGTTTTTATATTTGCTAAAAAGGCCCTCCAAAATTTTCGTTATGGCGCCATTTTGCGCTAAACGACAAAGTTGTAGTTTTCCCGGGCGACATGTCGCCCGGGATTTATCTGGTACCAAAAGCAGATCTGGGTTTACAGGAGGTTACACAAAACGTGAAACATAAAAAAAACCACTCTTGGCGATTTTAACAGCACCACCACCACCTCTCACCCACCACCACCTCCAGCACCACCACCACAGAACCCACCACCTCCACCACCACCACTCACCACATAACCCACCACCACTCACCACCGCCACTCACACGAGCACAATACCGCCACCACCTCCTCCTCTAAACCATAATTCTTTTCTAAACCCTCTAAATGATAATTCTTCTACTTTTTCTAACCCTCTAATTGTTGGTGGTGTTTGATTTTCTTTTTTGTTAAACACGTATGGTTTTTTTTAATTTTGTTTAATTATAATAAGGATTGGTTAAAGAAGTTTAATAAGCTACTATAATAAGTTGTTAATTATAAATTGTGTTAATTTTTTTTAGCCGTGGACAGCCGAAGAACGAGCCGAGAGCCGAGAACGAGCCAAGGGCGAGAACGAGCCAAGTCGACAGCCGAAGGTATGTTGTAACTTTTTTTTATCCTTTTGGTATCCCCGGGGACATGTCGTCGGGGAATGTTTATAGTTATTAGTTTGTGTAAAATGCAAATCCAAACACTCCTTGACACTCTAAAATGCAAATCCAAACACTCCTTGATATGTAAAACGCAAATCCAAACACTCTATGACACTGTAAAACGCACATCCAAACACTCCTTATGCTGCCAAAATGATGAGAATAAGCTGCATAAGTTGTTTAAGAACAGCTTATGCTGGTAAGCTGTTGTTAAACAGCTTATCAGCATAAGCTATTCTTAAACAGCTTATCAGAATAAGCTGTTTAAGAACAGCTTATGCTGGTAAGCTGTAAACAGCTTATTAGAATAAGCTGTTCTTAAACAGCTTATCAGAATAAGCTGCTTTTAAATAGCTTATCAGAATAAGCCGTTTAAAAACAGCTTATTTGATATAAATGTATGTTTTTTATTTGATATAAATGGATATGCGTTTGGTATTTATTTTATTGAACCCTTTAGGAATGTTTTAGGATTTTAGTGATTAATTTCGGAAAATCCCCGTCTGATTTTAATCATCCTATAGAAAACCCGTCCGAAATTAATTTATTAGAAATTAATTTCGGAAAGTCCCCTGTTTGGGACTGCTTTTTGAATGTTTTGTCTCATTTAGGATATGAATGCGTATAATTGGTTTACTATTTGAGATGATTTCGACAGTGTTTCTCCTTTACTCCTACGAATATGTCTTTAAACACATATTTGGGGAGTTGAGGGGAAATGATGCCGAAATTTTCTCAAATAGTAAATCGGTTATACGCATTCATATATGAGACGAATCATTCAAAGAGTGAGTTAGGATTGCCTTCCATAGTTGCACTAGGTGAACAAAACATCTCGTATCCCTCGTTTAAATGTGTTTAATTAAGTTGCATATAATAACTAATTGTATCGTTAAAACGCAGTTATGGTAATTGATAAGAGTTGGACAAGTTTAGGGAAACATGAAAAGGTATTTTATACCGGTCTTAAGAAATTCGTCGATGATTGCAAGTCGTTAGTGGATAGTGCCGGGAATATAAGATGTCCATGCAAGTCTTGTCGTCTAGTATTGCGGGTATCCATCAAACACCTTTCAGACCACATTTCGAAGTATGGGTTTAACCCAAGTTATAAAACATGGATTCACCACGGTGAACCGGATCTTCCTCCGCCACCGCCAATAATAGATAACACAAGACAACCTCAAATGAGTGACATGACAGCGTGCCTTAATGATCTTAGCTATATTCCTTTGAATAATGAACAAAATGAGCCAACTCAAGGAGATATTGGTGAGACAAGTAACGAACCGAATCAAGCTAAACGTAACAAGTTCGAAGAGTTATATGCCAGTGCCAACAAGAAGTTGTACCCCGGTTGTGACTATGTGACTCAATTAGACTTTATGGCAAAGTTGACCTATTTTAAGGTTAAAGGTAAATTGACTGATTCTATATTCAATGAAATGCTAGAGTTTTTCCAAAAATGTAATTTCTACGGCGCTAAAGGTATGACAGCTCCCACCGTCATACTATGTAATAACGAAGACATTTAAAATGATCAGGTTATGGTACGAGTCGATACATGCTTGTGTAAACGATTGCTTCTTGTTTCGGGGAGACGCTAACAAAGATGTGCGTTTTTGTCCGGTGTGTAACACGAGTAGATGGAAAGACAGTAACACACCAGGGAAGAAAGTTCCTAAGAAAGTGTTGCGTTACTTTCTGATCATTCCTGGACTGCAACGTTTGTACAAGTCTAGTCACACTGCAAAGGAAATGACTTGGCATGCTACTGGAAAGTGTACGGAGCCCGGTAAGATGCAACACCCAGTTGATGGTAGAGCATGGAAAGAATTTGACACCAAGTATTCGAATTTTGCTACAGAACCAAGAAATGTTCGATTAGGGTTGGTTGTTAATGGCTTTAATCCGTTCGGCAACCTTAGTCAGTCTTACAGCATGTGGCCGGTGATACTAATAACATACAATCTACTTCCGTGGTTATGTATGAAAGAGAGTATTTCTGCTGTCGTTGTAATCCTGGCCCTAAATCTGTGGACAAGGACATTGATGTTTACTGAGGCCGTGATTGATGACCTAAAGGATTTATAGGCAAGCCAGTTTCGAGGACTATAGACATTGCTACAGGCCATTTAGTTATTATGAGAGCGATGGTTTTATGGCCATCAAGTATCCTGCTCGAAGTAGTTTGTCTGGGGTGGTAGTGGGCAGGTTACAGGGCTTACCTATACATGTAAATGAAGAAACCCATATGTGCGTGTGTTATTAGGCAAAAACAGCTTATGTTGGCCACAGAAGATTCTTAAAGAAGCCTCATAAATGGATGAGGTCACTTGAATTTAATGGTGAACAAAAAACGGAGATCTCCTAGAGAATTTAGCCGGGATGAATCATGTCTCTACTTGCTAGATTGCCACGGTGTGAAGGGTAAACATCCAAAGGTTGGGGGTGGTGAAGATAAAACGCAATGTTCTTGTTGGAGTCTAAACTGGACTATTCGATTATTTTTTAAGAGCTTAAGGATTGGTCATTTTTTACACTAAACACAATTTAGATGTATGCATTCGAAAGAATGTGTTGGGAGTTCTTGAACACTTTGTTAATGAATGTCAAATTAAGACGACTGCCAGGCAAGACAAGACTTGAAAAGGCTAGGCATTCGATGTGGCATTGGGCTCGCCAAAACAATAAAACGAGAAGTACTCGATGACCTCAGGCTGCGTTTCTTTCTAACAAGAGGATAAAAAGTTTTGTCAGTTCATCAAGGAGCTTAAATACCAGATACCCCGTGGGGGGGAGGGGGGTTCGGATCCAACTTCTAGCACAAAGTCACCGATAATGATACCAATATAACAGGCCTGAAGTCTGTGACTTGTCATATATGTATGGCAAACATTTTACTTCCTTTCGGGACTTCAGCAATACTGGCCCCCAGACGTTGCAAAAACCACTAATCGAGCTATGTTTATTCTTTATGCAAATCTTCTCTAAACTTTAATGTGGATGATGATGTTTGAAAGCTCTGTAAGCAGGTGATCGATATTCTTTGCAATCTCGAGCTCATATATCCTCCTGCTTTCTTTGACATTATGATTCACTTAGTTATCTATTTACCTCTAGAGGCTATTTTCGGCGGGCCTATTCACCCCCGGTGGATGTATCCATTTAAAAGATATATGAAGAAGCTAAAAAATTATGAACGAAATAAAGCTAAGCCGGAAGGTTCGATTGCGGAGGGTTATGTTGCAGAAGAAGCATTGACTTTCAGTTCTTATTATTTTTGAGATGTTACCATGAAATTTAATCGTCCCGACTGTAATATGGATTGCCCTCCTCCAACGTGTCAGTTTCAGGTGTTCAAATAACTATGTAAATCGATTGGTTTACGGTCAGTTATTCGTATTGATCACCAAGAATTGAAGAAAGTGATATGGTATGTACTTCACAACAGTCCTAAAATCGACGCGTATCGGGCCAAGTTCAACAGGTACGTATTTTTATTTTGAAACTTCTTTTTCTTAACTTATCTTTTCGACGACTTATTCTAACACCATGAATATTTTTTAGTGAATTTCCTAACAAAGACATGAAAGGAGAATTCCTCGGCTGGTTTGGGAAGCAGGTAAACTTAGACTTATTGTGTGTATTTAAATGTAAAAATAACGACATCATATTTTGTGTTCTCTACCAGATCCTATCTTCTTTATAGATCCGTCAACGTCACGTAGACAATGACCTAGGTGTTAGCGAAAGCAACGAGTTATTCGCTTTGGCTTGTGGACCATCACAGACTCCAATCTCAGTCAACTCTTGCGTAGTCAACGGTGTGAGGTTTGTCATGCACAGCCGCGATGAACGTCGCACAACTCAAAGTAGCGGCATTTGTTCGCCTAGTCTGAACGGAGAAATGTATTATGGTCAGCTTGAACAAATCCTCGAGTTTTCGTATTTGTCGTTCAAAACTGTGTTGTTTCGAGTTAAGTGGTTCGACACTAGCAACAAAGGACGTATCCAAAATTTTGTCATTAGAAACAACATAACACAAATCAAGGCAAATGGTGAGGCATTTAAAAATGATCAATACATTCTCGCAACACAAGTCAAACAATGCTTCTACCTTGAAGATATGGCCAGACGACCACTCGGTTGGAAGGTCGTCGAACATGTGAGTCATAAAAAGTTTTCGAACAGGGGTGTCATTGTGGTAGAGGACGACCCTGATGTTATACATGTCGACAACTCATCTGATCTCGCACTTTCTACTAGTTTGAATGACTTGGAAATTGCGGCCTTGCATATAGATGGTCAATCAATAGATGTTGACGCACCACCAGATATCATTGATGTTGTTGATGAAGACGATGATATTATTGATGAGGAAGACCCCATTCCTCATGATTTAGCAGATTCTGATGATGAAGACCTCGTCAACCTTGATATTGATGATGGCGTAAATGTTGTTTATTCTAGTGAAGAAGAAGATTGATCTTTAGTTGTAACTTGTAAAAGACACTTATATATTTGAATGAATGAATGAAACTGTCGTGGATTGTTTAAATGTGTATATTTATTTGGATGTGTATGTATTTGGATGTGTGCATGCTTTTATTATTTTGTTCATGAATTTCTATATGTTATCCTAATGCTACTTGTACAGATGTCAGCAGATGTTGCACGGGGTCACGGCGATGACGGTGGCGGTGATGATCGTCCCCCTCCACACCAGATACCCACCGGTTGTGGGGGTTGCTTGGGCAACCGAGGTAAGAATTTCTGGATTATTGTAATACAAGCATAAACTTGATACATTGAATTTGCTTGCCTTGAATTTTTATGACTTTATCACTCACTTGATTTTACAGGTAAGGGCACCCGAAAACCCAATTTGGGTGGCAGGAGAGCAGGCAGGCTGCATACCCGCCAGGAGACCCGGAACCTCGGGTTAAAGGCGGGCCCCCCCATCCCCCCCCCCCCCCCCCCCCCCCCACCCCCCCCCCCCCCCCTCTGAAAAGTGGCCCCGTCCCGATCCGGTTTGAGTTTGGCCATAAAGAGACCCTGATGCCTTTCGGTGACCATGCGGCTCATTAGGACAACTACCTTAGGGAGTTGTCGTTGCACCACCCTTCTTGGCGCTAAGTGCCGCCGGAGCAGAAGGCGGGGGTCATCGCAAAGATTGGGGTAAGTTATTTCATTATCCTTTTATGTTTATTTCATTATCGTGTTCATTTATTTAATTGTGTATATTTATCTAAATTCATTAATTTATTTATATCATACAAATAAATAAACAAATTTAGATAAATATATAAATTATATCTCTAACTCTGTCTTTGTTGTATATGATTGCAGACCTAGTTTGACATGCGTCCCCACATGGAAATGACGATCATGGCCCATAATCTATGCAGCTATCCAGCAGCATTTACAAAAGATCTACAATGGCATGAAGGTTGCTCTTAAGGAAAGGTATTGGATTCCTGACTCGGACGGGACTTACGACTTGGAGAGCATCAGACAAACACGTCCCTCGCACATTTCCGAGGTAGATTGGGATGCGCAGATTGCATTTTGGAATGATCCCAAGAACCTTGCCCGGGCTGCCCAAAATAAACAAAACCGGGCAAAAAGCAAGGTCGTATGCCGACAGGGATCCCGGTCTATTGCCGCCCTCCAAGATATGCATGTAATAAACATTATAATTATTTTACAATTATTACAATATATATACTATATTATATATATATAAATATATATATATATATATATATTATATTATAATATATATATATGATTTATGTATAAGTATTTTTATGAATATGTATGTATAAATTGTTTTTTTATTTGTATATATTTATATATGTTTTATCATATATATGTATTACATATAGATATGTAACCATATACATATACATACATATTACATATACTTACATTTATACATTATATATATATATGTATTATATATATAATATATATATATAATATATTTATATATATATATATGTATAGGAATGTTTTTGTATATGTTTAGGATATGTATATGTATACATTGAGATATGTTATTTAATATATATATATACATATATTATATATATACATTTACTTATACATACATATTCATATATGATAACTTTTTATACATTACATATATATTTTATATATATATTTTTATATATATATATTATATTGTTATATTATATATATTATATATATGTATATGTCAAATACATTATTACTGTTTATTACATGCATTTATTGGTGGCTGGCAATAGACGGGTCCCTCTCAGATACGACCTTGCTCTTTGCCACAGTTTGTTTATTTGGGCAGCCGGGCAAGGTTCTTGGGATCATTCCAAAATGCAATCTGCGCATCCCAATCTACCTTGGAAATGTGCGAGGGACGTGTTTGTCTGATGCTCTCCAAGTCGTAAGTCCCGTCCGAGTCAGGAATCCAATACCTCTCCTTAAGAGCAACCTTCATGCCATTGTAGATCTTTTGTAAATGCTGCTGGATAGCTGCATAGAAATGTGGCCAACGATCGGATTCCATGTGGGGACGCATGTCAAAACTGTGTATTGCATATCACTATACAACAAAGACAGAGTTAGAGATATAAATTGTATTATATTTATCTAAATTTGTTTATTTATTTATATGTATAAATAAATAACGAATTTAGTTAAATATAAACATTTAAATAAATGAAACACAATAATGAATACTAAACATAAAAGGATAAATGAAATAACTACCAAAATCTTATTGCCATGACCCTCGCCTTCTGCCCGGCGGCAACATGGCGCCAGAAAGGGTGGTGCAACGGAAACTCCCTAACGAGCTCCCCAAGGTAGTTGGCCTAATGAGCCGCATGGTCACCGAAAGGCATCAGGGTCTCTCTATGGCCAAACTCAAACCGAATCGGGACGGGGCCACTTTTATCAGTGATGGCCTTTAACCCGAGGTTCCGGGTCTCCTGGCGGGTATGCAGCCTGCCTGCTCTCCTGCCACCCAAATTAGGTTTTCGGGTGCCCTTACCCGTATATAATTCAAAGTGACGTGATATAAAGTCATAAATTTCAAAGCAAGCAAATTCAATGTATCATAGTTTATGCTTGTATTAAACTAATCCAGATATTCTCTACCTGGTTGCCCAAGCAACCCTACAATCTGGGGTATCTGGGGTGGTAGGGTAAGGTCTCACCGCCAAAGTCATCGCCGTGACCCCGTGCAACATGCTGCTGAATCTGTTACAAGTTGCATTAGGGTTAACTTATATTAAATTCATGAACAAAATAATATAAACATGCACACATCCAAATACATACACATTCAAATAAATATACACATTTAAACAATCCACGACAGTTTCTATCATTCATTCAAATATATAAGTGTCTTTTACAAGTCACAACTAAAGATCAATCTTCTTCTTCACTAGAATAAACAACATTTACGCCAACTCATTATCAACGGTTGACGAGGTCATTCATCAGAATAATCTGTAAATCATGAGAATGGGGTCTCCTCATCGATTAATATAATCGTCTTCATCAACACTCATTGATATCTGGTGGTGCGTCACACATTATTGATTGTCCATCTAATATGCATAAGGCCGCAATTTTCAGTCATGCAAACTTGAATAGAAAGTGCTGAGATCAGATGAGTTGTCGGACTTGTATATCATTTGGGTAGTCCTCTACCACAATGACACCCGTGTTCGAAACTTTTTAGACTCTCATGTTCGAACGAACATTCAACGATTAATGGCTCGTCTGGGGGCCATATACTTCAAGGTAGAGAAACATTGTTGACTGTTTGTTGTGTTGCGAGAATGTATTAATCATTTTTAAACGCCTCACCATTTGCCTTGATTTGTGTTATGTTGTTTCTAATGACAAAATTTTGGATACGTCCTTTGTTGCTAGTGTCGAACCACTTAACTCGAAACAACACAGTTTTGAACGATAAATACGAAAACTCGAGGATTTGTTTAAGCTGACCATAATACATTTTCTCCAGTTAGACCAGGGGTCTAGCGAACAAATGCCGCTGTTTTGAGTTGTACGACGTTCATCGCGACTGTGCACGACAAACCTCACACCGTTGACTACGCAAGAGTTGACTGAGATTGGAATCGGTGTTGGTCCATAAGCCAAAGCGAATAACTCGCCGGTTGCACTAACACCTAGGTCATTGTCTAGTGGTGGTGAGGATCTATGAAGAAGATAGGATCTGATAGGAGAAACACAAAATATGATTGTAGTTATTTAACATTTAATACACACAATAAGTCTAAGTTTACCTGCGACCCAAACCAGCCGAGGAATTCTCCTTTTCTTGTCTTTGTTAGGATATTCACACTAAAGAATATCATGGTGTGTAGTTAAGTCGTCGAAAGATAAGTTGAAGAAAAGAAGGTTTCAAAATAAATATACGATACCTGTTGAACTTGGCCGGAACACGTCGATTCAGGACTGTTGTGAAGGACATACCATTATAAACTTTCTTTAAATTCTTGGTGATCTATACGAATAACCGCCGTAACCAATCAATTTACATAGTCATTTGTAAACACATGAAAAGCTGACAGTTGGAGGGGGCAATCTACATTTACGGTCGGTCGAGATTAAATTTCAATTGGTATCATCTCGAAATAATGAGATATGAAAGTCAATGCTTCTTCTGCAACATTAATCATCCGCGAATCGTACCTCGGCCTGAGGTTTATTCAGTACATAGTTTTTTAGATTCTTACATATATTCTTTTAAGGATACATCCATGGGGGGTGAATAGGGCCCGCCGAAATAATCCTCTAGAGGTAAATAGATAACAAGTGAATCATAATGTAAAGAAAGCAGGAGGATATATGAGCTCGAGATTGCAAAGATACATCGAATACACTTGCTTGAGCTTTACACAGCCTCATCCTCCATTAAAGTTTAGAGTTAGATTTGCTTTAAAGAATATAACATTGCTTCGATTAGTGGTTTTGCAACGTCTGGGGGCAAGTTAGATGTGTAGTCAGTGATGGATGTAAATGTTGAATATTCTTTTGTTCAGTCACGAGACTTCAGGCCTGTTATAATTGGTATCAATTATCGTTGACTTTGTGCTTGAAGTTGGTCGAACCAATCTGGTAGTTTAACTCTTTGAGAACAAACTGACAAAAAACTTTTTTCTTATCCTCTGGTTGAAAAGAAATACGCAGCCTGAGCTTCGTGTATTCTCGTTTTTGTTTTGGCCGAGCCACAAAGCCATTCGAAATGCCGAGCTTTTTCAACTAGTCTTGTCTTGCCTTGGCGTGTCTTTGATTTGTCATCTTTACAAAGTGTTCAAGATACTCCCCAAACCTTCTTTTCGATATGATGACATCTAAATTGTGTTTTAGTGTAAGAAAATGACCAATACTTAAGCTCTTAAAAATAGTGTTGAGTCCAGTTAGCTCAACTAAGAACATTGCGTTTTATCTTCACCCCCAAACTTGGGGGGGGTGGGGGGGGGGTGTTGAACACACAACAACTTGGGGGGGGCCCCCCCCACCCCCCCCCCCCCCCCCCGCCCCCCCCCCCCTGGGGGGGATGTTTACCCTTCACACGCTCGGTTTTTGTGGGCAATCTGCAAGTTGAGAATGATTGCATCCGGCTAAATTCTCTAGGGTGGATCTCCGTTTTTGGTTTCACCATTAAATTCAAGTGACCTCCTCCATTTATGGGGCTTCTTTAAGAATCTTCTGTGGCCAACATAAGCTGTTTTGCCTAACACACGCACATATGGAGTGTCTTCATTACATGTATGGCATGCCCTGTAACCTTGCCCACTCCACCCAGACAAACTACTTCGAGCAGGAAAACCATTGATGGTCCATAAAACCATCGCTCTCATATTGAACTTAAGGCCTGTAGCAATGTCTATAGTCTCGACACCTGGCTTTGCCTATAAATCCTTTAGGTCATCAATCAACGGCCTCAAGTAAACATCAATGTCCTTGCCCAAAGATTTAGGGCTAGGAATTAACAACGTCAGCATGAAAGAACTCTCTTTCATACATAACCACAGAGGTAGATTGTATGTTATCGGTATCACCGGCCACATGCTGTAAGACTGACTAAGGTTGCCTAATGGATTGAAACCATCAACAACCAACCCTAATCGAACATTTCTTGTTTCTGCAGCAAAATCTAGAACTTTGGTGTTCTATGTACTTCCATGCTCTACCATCAACTGGGTGTTGCATCTTACCGGGCTCCGTATACTTTTCAGTAGCATGCCAAGTCATTTCCTTTCAGTGTGACTAGACTTGTACAAACCTTTGTAGTCTAGGAATGATTCAAGAGTAAACGCAAACTCTTTCTTAGGAACTTTCTTCCTGTATGTGTTACTGTCTTTCCATCTACTGTGTTACACACCAGACAGAATTGCAACATCTTTGTTTAGGTCTCCTGAAACAAGAAAGCAATCGTTTACACAAAACATGTATCGACTCGTACCCCTTACCGCTGATATTTTATTGTCTTCCCGTTTTTGCATAGTTTGACGGATGGTGTGCTTGTATCCTTTAGCCGGTAGAAATACATTGTGGTAAAACTATAGCATTTCATTGACTTTAGAATCAGTCAATTACCTCTTAACCTTAAAATAGGTTAAAATAGGTAAACTTTGCCATAAAGTCTAATCGAGTCACATGGTCACAACCGGGGTACAGCTCCTCGTTGGCACTGGCATATAACTCTTCGAACTCGTTACGTTTAGCTTGAGTCGGGTCGTTACTTGTCTCACCAATATCTCCTTGAGTTGGCTCATTTTGTTCATTATTCAGAGGAATATAGCTAAGATCATTAAGGCACGCTGTCATGTCACTCATCTGAGGTTGTCTTGTGTTATCTATTACTGGTGGTGGCGGAGGAAGATCCGGTTCACCGTGGTGAATCCATGTTTTATAACTTGGGTCAAACCCATACTTCGAAATGTGGTCTGAAAGGTGTTTGATGGATACCCACAATACTAGACGACAAGACTTGCATGGACATCTTATATTCCCGGCACTATCCACTAACGGCTTGCAATCATCGACGAATTTCTTAAGACCGGTATAAAATGCTTTTTCATGTTTCCCTAAACTTGTCCAACTCTTATCAATTACCATAACTGCGTTTTAACGATACAATTAGTTATTATATGCAACTTAATTAAACACATTCAAACGAGGAATACGAGATGTTTTGTTCACCTAGTGCAACTATGGAAGGCAATCCTAACCCACTCTTTGAATGATTCGTCTCATATATGAATGCGTATAACCGATTTACTATTTGAGAAAATTTCGGCAGCATTTCCCCTCAACTCCCCAAATATGTGTTTAAAGACATATTCGTAGGAGTAAAGGAGAAACACTGTCGAAATCATCTCAAATAGTAAACCAATTATACGCATTCATATCCTAAATGAGACAAAACATTCAAAAAGCAGTCCCAAACAGGGGACTTTCCGAAATTAATTTCTAATAAATTAATTTCGGACGGGTTTTCTATAGGATGATTAAATTCAGACGGGAATTTTCCGAATTTAATCACTAAAATCCTAAAACATTCCTAAACGGTTCAATAAAATAAATATCAAACGCATATCCATTTATATCATATAAAAACATACATTTAAATCAAATAAGCTGTTTTTAAACAGCTTTTTAAAATAAGTTGTTCTTAATTATAGCTTATTTCAACTTATTTCAGCATATATGAGCTTATTGTATTAATAACCACCCCGGAGACATGTCAAACTATAAACATACATAATTTTAACGCAATTCACCTAATAATAACTATAAACTAACAAAATTTAAACAATAAACATTCTCGGCGACATGTCTCCTCGGATACGAAAAGGAAAAAAAATTATAACATACATTCGGTGTATTTGGCTCGTTGTCGGCTCGGCTGAGGACTCGGCTCGACTGTGGACTCGGCTACCAACTGCCAAACAAAAAAGAATTAACACATTAACACCATATTATACCAAACCTTATCATAATTAAAAAAATTAAAACAAAAACTACAACTACTCGGACTCGGCTACCGTTACAAGAGGTCAACACAAACAATTATAAGGTTAGAAAAAGAAGTAGAAGAATTATCATTTAGAGGGTTTAGAAAAGAATTATGGTTTAGATGAGGAGGAGGAGGTGGTGGTGGTATTATGCTCGTGTGCTCGTGTGAGAAGCGGTGGTGAGTGGTAGTAGGTAATGTGGTGAGTGGTGGTGGTGGTGGTGGTGGTGGGTTTTGTGGTGTAAACTCATATCTGCTTTTGGTATTAGATGTATCCCCGACGACATGTCGCCGGGGAAAATTACAACTTTGTCGTTACAATTATTTTTTATAAAATATATAATCGGTTCGTTTTGGCTGGGTCGGTTCGGTTTCTCGGTTCGTTCCGGTCGGTTCATATATAATTATTATTTAAAATTATTTTTTATAAAATATATAATTATTATTTACAATTA
>BQNB010024055.1:0-61145 GCA_026074375.1 Tanacetum coccineum
GGGGGATACATGCTTGTTACAAACTCTTTTATATACTCATAACAATGTGATTACTTTTCAAAGACTTAGTGAGTTCATAGCCTCACTCTTAATCTCTTTAATGATTTCATAAACCCGTAAGGGGGATACATGCTATAAATTACGAATACAAGTGTTTTTCCAGACTATATGCTAACCTGATATACCATTACAATTGCTGTCTAAGTTACTTTATGCCAAAAGTCCCTCATTATCATGGACCATTAATTACTCTTCGGAGTGAACGCAAATATTGTGGATAGATCTATCGGGATTGACGAATCCTCTATATATATATCACATCATTTTGGGTATATATATACACTAGTCAGTTTGTGTGCCATGAGCTTAGACCAGACTATACTAGACCAAACAAGGAACATGACCAATCAGACCAAACAGACCAAACAAGACAATAACGCAGTAATACACTATTACTATGATAATTGTATTCGTTGCAATTATTACAAATAACGGGTATATAATAACAAATTCATTTTACATAATAAGCCTCTAGAGGTAAATGGATAACCAAGTGAATCATAATGTTAAAGAGAACAGGAGGATATATGAGCTCAAGATAGCACAGAATATCGACCAACTTCATCTAAGCTTTCAACATGTCATCATCCATCAAAGTTGCAGAGCAGATTTGCTTAAACAAGGAACATAGCTCGATTATTGGTTTTGCAATCTTATCGGGCAAGTCATGAGACTTTAGGCGCGTTATATTGGTATCGTTATCAGTCACTTTGTGCTTGAAGCATGATCCGAATTCATCTGGTAGTTTAACTCCTTTGATGAACTGGCAAAACTTTTTTCGGTTCTCTGGTGTGAAAGAATACGTAGCCTGAGGCTTCAAGCACTTTTCGTTTTTGGTTTGGCCGAGCCACAAGCCACTTCGAATGCCCAACCTTTCCAAGTCTTGTCTTGCCTTGGCGGTGTCTTTAGATTTGTCATTCATGAATGCGTATAAACGATTTACTATTTGAGAAAATTTCGGCAGCATTTCCCCTCAAAAAATTGTGTCTTAGTGTAAATAAAAGAGACATACTCAAGCTCGTAAAAATAGACCATTTAGTCCGTTAAGGCTCGACAAAGGACAATTGTGTGTTTTTATCTTCACACACCCCCCAAAATCTCAGATGTTTACCTGTTCAGCACGCGTTGAGGCAATCTATCCAAGCTGAGCCAAATTTCATCCCGGCCAAATTCTTTAGGAGGATCTCTTTATCGGTTTGGCCATTGAATTCACGTGAACTCCTCCATTTATGGGGCTTCTTTAAGAATCTTCTGTGGCCAACATAAGCTGTTTTGCTTAACACACGAACAGATGGAGTGTCTTCATTACATGTAGGGCATGCCTTGTAACCTTGCCCACTCCACCCAGACAAACTACTTCGAGCAGGAAAATCATTGATGGTACATAAAACCATCGCTCTCATATTGAACTTCTGGCCTGAAGCAACGTCTATAGTCTCGACACCTTTCCGGTCCCATAAAACCTTCAGGTCCTCAATCAAAGGCCTCAAGTAAACATCAATGTCCTTGCCCGGGGATTTAGGGCCAGGAATTAACAACGTCAGCATAAAAGAACTCTCTTTCATACATAACCACGGAGGCAGATTGTATGTTGTCAATATCACCGGCCACATGCTGTAGGCCTGACTAAGGTTGCCAAATGGATTGAAACCATCAGCAGCCAACCCTAGTCGAACATTTCTTGGTTCTTTTGCAAAATCTGGATACTTGGTGTCAAATTTCTTCCATGCTCTAGTGTTGCATCTTACCGGGCTCCGTACACTTTCCAGTAGCATGCCAAATCATATTATTTGCAGTGTGACTAGACTTGTACAAACGTTGTAGTCTAGGAATGATCAGAAAGTAACGCAACACCTTATTAGGAACTTTCTTCCCCAGCGTGTTACTTCATTTCCATCTACTCGTATTACACACCGGACATAAATCCAAATCTTTGTTATTGTCTCCCCGAAATAAGCAACAATCGTGTTCACAAGCATGTATCGACTCGTACCCTAACCCGATCGTTTTAAATGTCTTCTTTATTGCATAGTATGACGGTGGGAGCTTGAATCCTTTACTGATGGGAAATACATTTTGGAAAAACTCTAACATTTCATTGAATATAGAATCAGTCAATCTACCTTTAGCCTTAAAATAGGTAAACTTTGCCATAAAGTCTAATCGAGTCACATAGTCACAACCGGGGTACAGCTCCTCGTTGGCACTGGCATATAACTCTTCAAACTCGTTACGTGTAGCTTGAGTCGGTTCGTTACTTGTCTCACCAATATCTCCTTGAGTTGGTTCATTGTGTTCATTATTCGGAGGAATATAGCTAAGATCATTAAGTAACGCTGTCATGTCACTCATCAGAGGTTGTCTTGTGTTATCTATTACTGGCGGTGGCGTAGGTGGAGCCGGTTCACCGTGCTTGTCCCATACGGTATAAAGTGGGTCCCACCCGTTATCGGTAATATGATCTCCAATCCATTCGATGGGTTTGAATAATATATTTCGACATCTTTTGCATGGACATCTAATTTTCCCCGCACTATTCACTAACGGCGTGCAATGAGCGACGAATTTTTGGACACCGTCATAAAATTCTCGGGAACCACGCGGTTTTTCTAACCAACTCTTATCAGCGAATACCATACCTGCGTTTTATCTATACATTTAGTTATTACATGGAAGGCAACTATGGAATGCAACTTAATTAAACACATTCAAACGAGGAATACGAGATGTTTTGTTCACCTAGTGCAACTATGGAAGGCAATCCTAACCCACTATTTGAATGATTCGTCTCATATATGAATGCGTATAACCGATTTACTATTTGAGAAAATTTCGGCAGCATTTCCCCTCAACTCCCCAAATATGTGTTTAAAGACATATTCGTAGGAGTAAAGGAGAAACACTGTCGAAATCATCTCAAATAGTAAACCAATTATACGCATTCATATCCTAAATGAAACCAAATATTCAAAAAGCAGTCCCAAACAAGGGACTTTCCGAAATTAATTTCTAATAAATTAATTTCGGACGGGTTTTCTATAGGATGATTAAAATCAGACGGGGATTTTCCAAAATTAATCACTAAAATCCTAAAACATTCCTAAAGGGTTCAATAAAATAAATACCTAAACGCATATTCATTTATATCAAATAAAAAAATACATTTATATAAAATAAGCTGTCAAGGAGTGTTTGGATTTGCATTTTACAGTGTCAAAGAGTGTTTGGATTTGCATTTTACAGTGTCAAGGAGTGTTTGGATTTGCATTTTACACAAACTAATAAACTGATAACACATTCCCCGACGACATGTCGCCGGGATACCAAAAGGAAAAAAAAAAGTTACAATATACCTTCTGCTTTCGACTCAGCTCGTTCTGGCCCCTCGGCTCGTTCTCGGCTCTCGGTCTCAGAGATGCTACTGTGTCACTATCTAAAAAATTAACACAATTTATAATTAACAACTTATTCTAATTTAGAGGGTTAGAAAAGAAGTAGAAGAATCATAATTTAGAGGGTTTAGAAAAGAATTATGGTTTAGAGGAGGAGGAGTTGGTGGCGATAAGTGCTAGTTGTTTGTGTGAGAGTAGCGGGGTTGGAGAGTGGTGGTGGGTATTGTGGTGAGTGGTAGGTGGTGTGTGTGTGGGGGGTTCGGTGGTGGTGGTGCCGGAGGTGGTGATGGTGGTGCAGCTGTAAAAATCGTCAAAGGAGAGTTTTTTTTGTTGTGCGATGTTATGTATAAACTGCGATTCTGTTTTTGGTACCAAGTTTATCCCGGGCGAATTTCCGTGTGCGAGCATGTCGCCCCGGGGAGGGGGAAAAACTACAACTTTGTCGTTTTAGCGCAAAATTGGCGCCATAACCAGAAAAAAATTTGGAGGGGGCCTTTTCAGAATATAACAACTTTCCCGGGCGTCATTTCGCACGGAAAAAAGGTTTTATCAAAAAATGATAATTTTTGCTAAACATTTTCCGGGCGACATGTCGCCGGGAAATATTTTATCAAAATTAAAATTTTTGATTAAACCTTTTCCCGGGCGACATTGTCTGCCCGGGAAAACGTATTATTAAAAATTTATAATTTTTACAAAGTTTTTTCCGGTGGGAAAAGGTTTATCAAAAGTTATAAAGTTTTATAAATCTATCAAAACTATAATTTTGAATAAAGTTTTATTTAAAATTATTTTTTATAAAATATATAATTATTATTCACAATTATTTTTTATAAAATATATAATCGGTTCGTTTCGGCCGGGTCGGTAGGGTTTCTCGGTTCGTTCCCGGTCAGTTCGTATTATTTATTATGTAATAATTTTTTTTTTATAAAATAATATAATTATTTATTTACAATTATTTTTTATAAAATATATAATCGGTTCGTTTCGGCCGGGTCGGTCGGTTTCTCGCGTTCGTTTGCGGTCGGTTCCGTATATATATTATTTAAAATTTTTTTTTAAAATATATTATATTATTATTTACAAATTATTTTTTATAAATATATAATCGGTTCGTTTGGCCGAGTCGGTCCGAGTTTTCTCGGTTAGTTTCGATCGGTCGTATATAATTATTATTTAAAAATTATTTGTTTTAAAATATATAATTTTATTTCAATTATTTTTATAAAAATATAATCGGTTCGTTTCGCCGGGTCGGTCCGTTTCTCGGTTCGTTCGGTCTGGTTCGTATTATAATTATTTATTTAAAATTAGTTTTTATAAAAGATATATTATTATTTACAATTATTTTTTATAAAATATTTAATCGGTTCGTTTCGGCCGCGGTTCGGTAGATCCGGTCTTCGTGTTCGTTCAACGGGATGAGTCGCTATGATTATTGTTGTACATTAGCGTTCAACGGAACTGGATATGTTGTCGTTGTACATTAGACGTTTCAACGGATGATCGGTGAGTTGTCGTTGTACATTAGAGTTCAAGCGTTCTATGAGTCAAATGTGTTCTCGTTTGTACATTAGACGTTCAACGGATGAGTCAATGTGTTATCGTTGTACATTAGACGTTCAACGTATGAGTCAATGTGTTATCGTTGTACATTAGACGTTCAACGGATGAGTCGATATGTTATTGTTGATACATTAGACGTTTTCAGACGGATGGACTGGATATGATGTCGTTGTACATTAGACGTTCAACGGATGACTCGGTGTGTTGTCGTTGTACATTAGACGTTCAACGTATGAGTCAATGTGTTATCGTTGTTCATTAGACGTTCAACGGATGAGTCGATATGTTATCGTTGTACATTAGACGTTCAACGTATGAGTCATGGGTGTTATCGTTGATACATTAGACGTTCAAACGGATGAGTCAATGTGTTATGTTGTACATTAGGACGTTCACGTATGAAGTCAATTCTGTGTTATCGTTGTACTTAGTCGTTCAAACGAGATGAGTCGATATGTATTGTTGTACATTAGACGTTCAACGAGATATATAATTATTATTTACAATTATTTTTTATAAAATATATAATCGGTTCGTTTCGGCCGAGTCGGTCCGGTTTCTCGGTTCGTTCCGGTCGGTTCGTATATAATTATTATTTAAAATTATTTTTTATAAAATATATAATTATTATTTACAATTATTTTTTATAAAATATATAATCGGTTCGTTTCGGCCGGGTCGGTCCGGTTTCTCGGTTCGTTCAACGGATGAGTCGATATGTTATTGTTGTACATTAGACGTTCAACGGATGACTGGATATGATGTCGTTGTACATTAGACGTTCAACGGATGACTCGGTGTGTTGTCGTTGTACATTAGACGTTCAACGTATGAGTCAATGTGTTATCGTTGTACATTAGACGTTCAACGGATGAGTCAATGTGTTATCGTTGTACATTAGACGTTCAACGGATGAGTCGATATGTTATTGTTGTACATTAGACGTTCAACGGATGACTGGATATGATGTCGTTGTACATTAGACGTTCAACGGATGACTCGGTGTGTTGTCGTTGTACATTAGACGTTCAACGTATGAGTCAATGTGTTATCGTTGTACATTAGACGTTCAACGTATGAGTCAATGTGTTATCGTTGTACATTAGACGTTCAACGGATGACTGGATATGATGCCGTTGTACATTAGACGTTCAACGGATGACTCGGTGTGTTGTCGTTGTACATTAGACGTTCAACGTATGAGTCAATGTGTTATCGTTGTGCATTAGACGTTCAACGTATGAGTCAATGTGTTATCGTTGTACATTAGACGTTCAACGTATGAGTCAATGTGTTATCGTTGTGCATTAGACGTTCAACGGACGAGTCGATATGGTATGGTTATACTCCCGCCAAATACTCCCGCCAAATTCTCCCTCCAAAAAACTTTTTTTTTACCATAAAAGCAGATATTATCCTCACAATCACCCACAGATCACACACATTCTTACCATCACAACCACAAACATATCACACTGCTATTATGGTGAAGATGGTGCCATATGAAGCTTTTGCGTGTCCTTGTGGATCCGGAGATGTAGTTCTGCGAGGAGCGTATAAACTATAACCTGTGGTAAACTATTACTATGCATCGTCCACGATCAAAGGTGAAACATTCTACATGCTTTTTTCGTGTAATATATAAATAATGTGGTTAGTTGTAAAAACTTATTAGCTATACTCTTTAACAGCCTCTCGAAGACACTTTCGGATGTAATTTTTTTTTATGGAAAGAGGAACGAGTCCGTCTCCTGGTTGGTTCTCCTGGAGCTTCAACGACTCCAATTCATTCTCCAGGATCTTCATCGACTCCAATTTATTCTCCAGGAGCTTCAACGACTCCAATTTATTCTCCAGGATCATCATCGACTCTAATTTATTCTCCAGGAGCTTTAAGAAATGCAGAGTGCTCAAACTGCAAGCACTTGCTTGATAAGATAACGGTACTCGAGGCAATGTTAGAAATGTATAAGAATCCGGAACAAAACACACTTAATTCAGTTGCACTACTTCACGAAGTTTACAATGACATGGGAAAACTTGATTTGGAGTAGTTAGTTCTTTTGGAATGTAATTCGTATGCTTTAAGTGTCTGTTTGAAAGTCTCGTTTATTTATCAGTTCTATTTGTTAAGTGTCTGTTTGTATCTCACGTTGATTATCAGTCTTAGACCTCGCTTGTGTTACTACAAGTGGTATGTATAATATTTAACTAAATAAATGTTTGTTTTTGTGTTACTTGACGAATGTGCATCTTGAAAAAGTATACGGTATATCATGTTGAATTATAGAAGGGTAGTGCATATCCTGACCGAACCAAGAAAACAGAGTGCTTTTCTTAGATAGTTATTATTTTATTCTAATATAATAATAAATTATTTTATAAATAATAATATATAATTATAAAATATATTCTATAAACAATACTGATTTAAAAACTGTATATTTTTTTATTAAAACGTATCCCGGGCGACATGTCGCCCGGGAAAGATTTTATTAAAAAAATATACAGTTTTATATATATTAAAAACGTGTTAATATATATTTATTTTTTATGAAAGGTTTCCCGGGCGACATGTCGCCCGGGAAAAGTTTTATTAAAAAAAATATATAGTTTTAAATATATTAAAAACTGTGTAATTTATTTATTAAAAATATTTCCCGCGCGACTTGTCGCACCGGGATAAGTTTTAAAATCACGTAAATTATCACTATTCACAAACCCTTAAACATCACGTGGGAATTATTTTTTTTAATAAAAAAACTTTCCCAGGCGACATGTCGCCGGGAAAGGCGGAGCGGGGAAATATTGCTCGCAAGATTTTCGTTGATGTTTTGGTCAAATTTTATACCAACTTATCCCGGGCGACATGTCGCCCGGGAAAACTTCTTCGAACTTTGACTAAAAAGTCTATCAGAATTTGTGCCACGTCGGACAGACTTTTGTCGTTTAGTGGGTTTTTCACGGGGAAAATGTCGCCCGGGGAAAACTTGTCTCCTGTTCTACTTTTTCTTGTAGTGTATCATATTGCCTATCTCTTCGCAAATCTGAGGTCTAAAACATCACCAATACAAATTGTTTTTAAAAAGACAAAATAATAATATCTATAGTTCATGAAAGACATACCTAAGGTATCATCGTTGCCGCTGATGTAACGACAGCCAAAATAGATTGTTCTTATAAACTCCTACGTTCCCTTCATATAATACCAGCTTTGTCCTTTGTCACAAAACTAAGGCTCAGATTTATAGATACAGTTCCAGCACCAAACGCACGCCATGGCTGCAATCACACTTTCGGTGTGACTGCCGAGCCAAGATATGTGCGTCGGTAAACCGTGGTAAGAAGAAAATCTTTATTCTATCATCGGCCAATAAAAGAAAAAAGGTACGCATCTTTTGCACAAAGAATCCAACACAACTTACATGACACCTTTCCGCCTCTTAAGACAAAAAAATTCAAGGTGAATACGGTATGAAGCGGAAGAGGTGTCGATCGCCAACTGTAAGGCTCAGGTCTGCAAATATATAGGTAAAACCAAACACCATTCTTGGCTGCAACCGTAACCCGGCTCAAGTTACCTCGCCAAGATACCGGCAATCTTGGCTGCAACAGTAATCCGGGTGAGGCTACCCCGCCAAAATACTGGCGTCGGTGTATTACTACCACAAAACATATAAATGCAAAGGTCGAATCATTGGCTTTGGTGAAATACTAGTAAATCTAATGAATCAACCAAGAACAATGAGTGAGTGTGGGTTGGATTGGTTAGAGAAAATTGGTTGGAATGGATGATGTGTTATTATGAAAAATGGAATTGAATAAACAAAGTGAATCAACTAACAAATGAAACATACCAACCTTTTTTTTTCCCCCCAAAAAAAAATAAAAAAAAAAAAAGGGTTTTTCTTTAGGAGAGGGTGTATAAATACTACTATGGCCGGCCCATGGGCTGGAGTTGGGCCACCCATGGGCCTTGGGCCGGACTAGATTACTAATCTAATCCTTATACTAACTACGAGCTAAGACTTGTTACAACTTTGGAAGTGACCGACACTTTTCGTGTTTCCAACAATCTCCCCCTAAGGGAGGTCACTCCAATTTACAGACTTTAAACCTAGCATACTATGCTATATCCTTAGTCATTAGCTCGTACTCTTGTCTTTCTCTTGAGAATATGTTGTAGTGATCATTGACTTCTTGGATTGAGCTTGTTCCTTGAACTTGTATTTGACATAGTGATCTTGAGCCTTTTGAGATCATCAACCAAGCATAATCTCTACGCCATCTTGCAATTTTGCCACCTTGTGGACTTGCGACTTCTGGACCAACATGCTCATACCATTCTTGAAAAGCTTTAATGTTGCATCTTTCTTGAAATTCTTTAACTTTAACACTTTGACACTTCTAGAAAGATGTGTGGTATCAGAGTAGCGGAAGTCTTGAAACATGTACTTGAGCTTTCATGATGACTTTATGTTTGTTGGTCGGGTATGAGCATGTGGTTATGGATCTTGTGAGCCAGCTGGAATCAGGAACCTCCACCACCATTTTACATAGCCTGCATAAAACAGTTAGCAATAAAGCAGGGGGACGAATATGGCTTTGTCATTCGTCCAGGTTTGGTTGGAGTAACCTTCGAATCCGTGAGGTCGACTGTAGTATCAGATAGATTTCAATTTGAGATGAATCTTCTTGTACAGGATTTCCAGCTGAAGTATTAAATTTTTCGAAACACATAAGTATTAGATTCATCGTACTCAGCATGTTCTCATTATCGGAACGTCTCAAAGCAGACAGCACGATAAGAGTGAACCAGTGAGTTACTATCTCACCGCATTGATAGTAGAGAAAATTGGATTTGAAAAATCAACTCGGGTGTTTCACTTACAAAATTGTTTTTTGTGACACACCGAGGAGTGTTTTCATTTCAAAAATTCATTAACAAACCGTTGATCCATTTCCTAGTAACAAGTTTGATTCTTATAGTATCGCTCCTTGTTTTCTTTCAGTTGTCACAGTTTGATTCATTAGAATGCACAGTTTACCATTCCATGTGCTTGTTTGATATGATCTCAAGCAGGATTTCCATCTTCATTGTGAATGAATTCACTCTGATGTTCTGGCAAAATCACAAGGATAATGCGAAGGACTCTTAAGCATATCTTGTAATTCACATAGTGTGATTTAGCAAGCATAATTTGACAAGTGTCCTAATGAGATTTTATGGATGATCTCTTTTGGCTCTAGACTCAATAGTGCACTTTGATTTTAGTGATCGGAGGCTGGAGCTGAGTGCCACCTTTTCAATATCAACTAACTCGGAGTGAGAAAGTCAATAGAAATGAGTGTATCTCCGTGAGTTTTGAAACAAAGTCTTTCTGACTTTGAGTAGCTGGGAGGGGTTGTGCATAGCGTCACTGGGTCCATGACTGTCTTCAATGTCAGACAACACTGAGTGTTTCTGACAGCATATGTATTGACCCGGTTTCTGCCTAAGTGTATGGAGGGCTTCTTTATTTTCACCCTTTATCCTTACTTTTCTTTTTCATTCTTCAACCCCTTCAATGCTTACCGAGACTTCATGACTAACACCTTGTTGGGTTTGTTCCAGTGTTAGCTCCATCTCAGTCGGCATTATTCCCTTTTCTCACTTTTTCTCCTTTTTAATCATACCTAAGGACTTCTACACTAACTAGTGGATATCCCTGGGTAGATCCCTCCGGTTCTGGCTGGATCATGGGATCTGAATACCTAAGCCTAACCACCTTATAACTTCATAAATTTAAGAACATGGTCAGTCTTTTGGGTATTTCATCACAATCCTTCCAAAAACATTGAAAATTTCAATCAAAGTGTTTGATATAAATATCAAAACATTTTACACTTTGAAAGTTTTTTTTTATTATCCCATAAAGCTCCCCTTAACTATGTGCTATCGTTATCGTAGTTCATGCTCGGTATGGAGTGCATTGTGTCTATTTTATATGATCACATCTGTCTAATATATAATTAAGTGGGTAATCACAGTTTATCCCTGATCCAAAAATGTTAATCCCTTGATATTTTGGATATCTACTTGATTAACCGTTCAGGGGGACAAATGAGATATGATAGCGATTGGAACATTGGTATTGCTCCCACCTCAATTTTGAGGGTTATAAGGTGATGCCGAGTAAGTTATTGAACACTTTGAATTATACTGAGAAATTACGCTGAAAAAATTTGTACTCGAGCACATCTTATAATTCACAATAAGTCTACCTATTAATGTACATATTCCACAAGATAAGTGTGTTTACGAGGATAGGACCTTTTTAAGTTGAGGACATCATATGATAATAATAGGTCCTTTGTACGAAGGCCGAAAGGTCACCCGTAGTCGTTCCCACGACAAATCTCTCACAAATCCTCATTTTTCCTACTTTTTTAAGGCCTCTTGTCCAATCGCCTGGATCATGGTCTCGCGTTTGCCTTGGTCACGTTGCTACCATAAAGGTCTCTGGCAAGTACTCGCGTTCTTTTCTTGATGGCGATCATAAGAATTGTTCCCGACGTTTTCCATCATAGAGTACCATCGATGAACTTGTATAGTTCGTCAATGCGCATCAAATCTTGTTCTTTGTCTTAATTCTCGTAGATGAATCCTCTTGGATCGGAATATGGAGTATAAGCGTCTTGTCTTCTCAGATTTGATCTGTACGTGTCGGGCTTGGTGAGATTAAGTTTCTTCTGATAACTTTCAACACCCAGTTGAAGATCTTCCACACGTCGCTGGATGACAACTCTTCGTGTAAACATTCGTAAGGAGACATTAAATGCAATACGTTCTTCAACGCTTAGATTAGTCACTTTTCCTTGCACAAGAAGAAGCAGCATATCTTCAATGTCTTGGATCCTTAGTCTGTGGAAAGCACCTTTTCTTTGAACATGTAGAGAAGATCATCATCCCTTCGTACTGTAATCCAGTCAAGATGCTTATAATCATGCCATTCGACAATTTCAACCTTCGTGACAGCAATTATCCGTCTTTTTGAATAGACATCTCGAGCTGATTCCCTTGAAGTTGCAATGACTAGAACTGTCGGCGTGTTTGACCCAATGCGAGATTCCCCATAGGGCAGATCTGTCGTATTTGACTATCGTTTGACTCCACATTGAGTTAGGCACCAAGTCTTCTATCCATTTGATATGTCCGTAATCTGCAGCCTTAGTCTTCGTTACTGACGTAGAGTACTTTCGGCTTGACACACCACCACGTAGATATTCCAGGTCGTTATTGATGAAATGATGAAATGGGATTACACGACGACCTTGAGAATTTGGAACTAACGGTAGTGGCTGTCGCAGATCATGCGGATATTGACGACCTTCAGGGTTGATCCAGTCTAATTTCTCGGTTGTGGCTTTGTAGACCTTCCAATTCAGTCAAACTCTTGCAAGTGCCTTTCATCAACTCAAATGTTGGACCAGCTAGCAATTCAGGTGTTAGAGTTTGAACATTTAGCCGGTTCAGCACAAAAGCGGAGAAGTCAAATGTAGAATCGGTTAGTTCATCAAACGACTCTCGAGGGTCCTGTTGTGCCAGATTGCTAATCCAAGGTTGGACAGATTCATGAACTGCAGGAACAGACGTATTCCATGCATGATCAGGAGAAGGTAGTCTCGTAGGTTTTTGGAACCAGTCTGAAGGATGTTGAACCTCTTCTTCGGCTTGTTCATCTTGGACACCTGTTTCGAACTCCTGGTCTGCAGGCCCTTTAAAGACATCGGTAGAGTGCATGGCATCCCCTGCTGGAGCGGATTGGCTAGCAGATTTCGTGTGAGTCTTAGTTCCTGTGCTGGTAGTCTTTCCTGTAGTCTTGGTTGTCGTTTCACTTGGAGCACTGGTGGAAGCAGGTTCCTTTCCTGACCTTCTTCTCTTGGACCCCCGGTCTGTTCCAGCGGAGGGTTCTTCATCATCATCTGCCCCATCTCTAGGTCTTTTAATTGTGACAGTATCGCCATATGTATCTAACAAGATTTGGTCGGCTTCATACGCCTCAACTAATGCCTTGTATAGCTGTTTCTGTATGTCTGACCTGTTGATAGAGTTGTTTGCCTCCATCTTGTCAATTAAGATCCTTTTCAGCTCTAATTCTGATAGATTTGCAGCTACTGCATGAGATGTGTTGGCTTCCTTTGTGATCTCACTAGAACCTCAGACTCGAGATGATCGGTTACATAACTTTCGCTTTTGGAATAATTTGGAGACTTCCTTTCTGACTCTTTCTGATGATTTTCTTCATTCCGTCATAATTGAGTCAAGAAATTTTGATTTGCAGACGTAGACTTTCTCGAAATCGGTCATACTTCAATTGGACTGCTATCGGTCACTGATTCCTGACATTCTTATTTGTAGTATATGATCAACTGTGCCAGGAATGGAGGAGAGGGCGTCAGCATATTGATTGGTTTCTGAATTCATGAGAAATTGTCTTATAATGCTTTCAGTCTCTATGATCAAAGCCATACAAGAGGCAAAGTTTGGAAGATTTTCTAGCATGGAGCTCTGTATGAAGGTTGCTGGTGTCATAATTGGTAGTTGTTGTTGTTGAATGACGATAAGATGCGGTGCTTGGAGGGCGAGTGAAGGATGGTTCCATGATGGGCTGTTTACTATTAGTTATCTAATGAGAGAAGTGGCTGCTGTATGTTGTTCGAAAAATTTCATCAAACCTGTATCTTGATTTGGGGTCAGCATGTTGGATACAAATCAGGGATACAGACGTAACTCTGTTTTGTTGACATCAGGATTAACCGAGTTTAGTGGTCACTGAGTGTCTTTCAACATTGTCATTACTTTATCTCTTCAATCCAAGATCGTATTGGAATCTTTGACTGCCTCATTTATTGATCCTTTGCATCTGTAGCGTCTTCACCTGCTTTGCACCTGCTGATTCGCTCTTCAATGTCATTGTCACTATCTTCCCTCATCTGATGTATGAAATACTAGAATATCTTCATCAAGTATCCATTTACATGTATTATTTCTTCCACATGATGTCGTGAGCTTAGGATGTACAAAATCATCAACATCATTATCTGATTCGATCATTTTTCTTCATCCATCATCTCATCTTCAGCTTTTCTTATCATCGTTAGAGCTATTTCATCTTTTTTGATCATTTCATAATAGTTTGTTCATTACTCATCTTCTTCTTCCTGGGTAGTCTCATGGATGTCATGTCTCTCTGTATCATCATCATCTTGAGCTTGCTCATCATCTTGTTCATCGTCGCTTGATTTCCAAGATATATCATCCTCTGAGTCATAATCGGGAGCATCGGGAACCCCTGGTGTAACACCAGTTCCTTCATCTGCTCCAGAACCACTAGCATGAGAGCTATGAGTTTCTTGACGGCTTCTTTTGATGACTATTTTGAGTTGCTCAGCCTCTGTCAAGTCTGCCTCAGAGATATTCTCCAGCTCAGAAGTCTTTTGTTTTCCTGTTCCTGACTTCTTTTTCTTGGGGGCAGTGGAAGACTTCAGTTTAGGGATTGCATCTGTATTAGCTTTCTTCTTGCTTCCTTTTGTCTTAGGAGGAATTGTTCCTGAAGCCATAGCATAATACTCCTTGTAGGATTCAGAGTTGCGGATGTCTTCGTTGGTTAATGCCACTGGCAAGATAGCCCCGTACAACTGAGTGGCTTCATTCCTTGATATAACATTGATTGTAGAAAACATTGGGTCATCTCTGGCATAGTGCCAATTGACCTTGTTTCTTCTAGGAATTGAAGGATCTTTTTCCATCACATAGTTGACGACTAACTTGGTGAACCGAGGATAGTACATCGCACTGCCCTTCTTCGAACTTTTGGTCTCTATCTTGAATATGAAGTCTTCCCAAGAAGATATGCATAATCATTGTTCTTCTTGTTTTTATACATGACCCACAAGTTTTGAGCTTGAGATAGTCGGAGACTGTTTCATATGATGGAGTTCCGAAAGACCTTTGTTGATGATGCAGCAAATGTCTCATGGTTGATGCAGTTTATTGACTATTCACGTCAGGAGCTTCCTTATATCTCCAGTGTGTCACAAGGATAGTAGAATAGATGATGGATCCTCCTGCTCAAGAGGCGGGTCTACAATACTTTTATTACCGACTTTAGGGCAAATATTGAAGAATGTACATTGAAATAGTGCTCAAGACCGATGTGTGCTTCTTGTTATTCATCTTGAAACGGACCCCCGATCGATTGTGTACATTAGCTGATAGCCCAGAATTCGTGCATATAGATCTCTGGAGCATCAGCAGAAAACTTGGACAGCCTTGTAGAACGAGGGAGCTTTGTACATCATAGACCACATTCAAGGGTTGTCTTCCTTGGATGTGATATCCGAAACTCAAGCTAAGATTGCATTTTTCCAATTTGAGTCGGTCAGCTGGAGCCACCAATGCGTCTCCAAAAGCAATCTGATCCGATATCGGAGTGCCATGGAGTCTGTTTAAGAAAGAGTGAGTTCCGTTTATAAGAAGAGCATAATCATGCATTCATGCAGAACCTTTATGATTTTAGCACTTTGAAGATCAATCTACTTAGATATGACATTTAGCGTGCTAAGACAAAGGGCACTTTCCTAACAACACAAAAAAAAAACAAACATATTCAGTCGAATTTAGTTTCCTTGTTTTTTCAAGCTTGTTCAGTCTTATTTAACTGACGATGTCTGACCTTCGGAATTTTAATCTTTGTTAGAGAAAAATTTGATCTTAAGTGTGTTATGACATGAACATTGGTTAAGTGTTGTAACTTTTCTCGTTCGATCCTCATGAATAGCACTTGTGCTCGTTCGATACTCACATTTAATGCGCCTCGTTCAGAGCGACATTAAGAGCACTGTGGCAGATACTCATTCTCTATACTTTACTCGTTCGATCCTGTCTAAGTGACTCTCGTTCGATCCCTGTTAATCAACACTCGATCGATCGCCCCCTTTTAAAAAAAATCACTCGTTCGATCATCTTTTGAAAAATCACTCGTTCGATCAACACTTAAATACATTCGTTCGATCAACACATAGGGTCACTCAATCGATCAAACGTATAGTCCCTCGTTCGATCAAACTTATGGCTCTACTCGTTCGATCATCGTTCTGGCTACGCGTTCGTTCAAACAAAAAACATGATCGTTCGATCAATACAATAAACACTTACGTTCGTCAACACATTTGGTCAACTCGTCCGTCGATAATATAAAAACTCTCGTTCGATGCACATTATGGGCATCGTTGTATCTACACATAAGAAGACTCTCTCGTTCGATCGACACTATATGGGACTCGTTCGCTCAAACATAAAGTAACTCGTTCGATCAACACATAACACTCTAGTTCGATCAACACTCGTTCGATTTAAAGCGTTCGATCCTCACACTTTCAGATCAATTCGTTCAATTATAAGTTTTATACTTGATCGATGTTCTAACGTTTGTGCATTATCGATTCACTAACTCTTTAACTAGCACTAAACACTCTCATACTTAAAAACATATCATGTTTTTATTTATTTTGCATTTTACACTATTTTCGTACACAAATTATCAAGAAACAATTCTAAAACACAACAAAATGTTCAAGCCATGTTAACCTATTACATATATTAAGCCTTGAACTTCAAAAGCCCTTAATCAATTTACACGTTTTCACACCTTTTGATTTGACGAACCCTAATTTTTATTTAGGGCTGTTATGATCCATAAATGACGAAAACACACAATCCTTTGAGGTTCGAGTTATTTAGGAGATGAAAAATCATGGTTGTTTGTTATACTTAGTTTGAAACGGAGTAGAAACTTGTTGTTAATGATTCGATCAAAAAAGGGTCAAGTGTGTGTTTGAGTGTGTGTTTCAGTGTGTGAGTGAGTTAGAGTGAACAGTGAGGCGTATGAATGGGACGGGTTGTGTTTGATAGTGTGTAAAAAATGAATTTCAATTTAGACATATTTTGGCCCCTTAGGTTTACACAACTTTAAATTTGCACATAGTTTTATAAGATTATTCAAGCTGAAAAAGTAGCACACATAGTCCTAAATGTTTTATCTCTCATACCTATAGACCTAATTTTTGCAAACTGCACCCTAAAGGCATAAAGCAATAACTACATAAAGGACCAAATAATCGTGGTATATTCTTTTTCCCTTTTTAGAGCTCATTTGATCATGACAAAGAAATTTGACATTTTCTCCCCCTCAAACAATGACCCGTTTTCTATTGAAAGAGCTGTAGACATTGTTTGAGAAGTCAAATGTATTTTGAAAAGTATTTTCAGATGATGGAATGATTTTGTATGTGACAACACAACAAATACCAGATAAATATAGATTTCTCTAATTAATCACATAGAATGCACTGAAACGTACACTTCATGGATATGTTAAAGCCGGGTTGTGATGCAAGAAGTAAAAAATTTCCAAAACCAAATAAAAAAGGGCCCTTTGCAATGGTCATTAAAGTGACCATGCCCTGAGAATAAAATTCCCGTTGAAGAGGCCAAGCTTTTTTTTGAATACTTCCTTTAAGAATGATGACCGGGTTGCTATCTGGAAATAATAGCATAGCCATATGGCATGTTTTGAAGGACATTTGAAACTTCTGTCGAACTTCATTTTCAGGTCTTGGTTCATTGTTAATGACATTTCTAAGACCGTAAATGTTTCTCGATTTGCAGAAGACTTGCCATTTATAACTTATTTTTGACTCTTTTCTCATTTCTAATTTTGTATTTTGGTTTTGAAAAATTTATATAAAAGATAATCTTTTTGGTTTTTTTGATTTTATAAATATAAAAAATAAATCTTTTGTGTTTTTTGATTTTAAAGTCTATACTTATGATTCAGGGATATTTGAATAGGTACCAAAACAATAGTCCATCAAACTTTCATCTGTCAATTGTTTCAGAGTATCCGGCGTAAAATTCGCATTCCAACTTGTTGCTAGAATTCTATTCTTTATCGGCCCAAGCGATTTGTGAAGGTGTCGCCAGTTGATATTCCGTATTGACAAAAGTAAAGTTCGTTCACCCCATTCTCACATGCTCCTTGATGAAATGAAACCGGATTGTCTATTGCTGGATCTGGAATGTTAAACCATTGTTGCCAGATAGGCGTTAGCGCCTTTGGTTATCACAGTACATTGGAATTTTATAGAATTCCTAAGCCATGTCGGGTAAGTTGGTTATCATCCACTGGACTTGAGCACAACAATCCGGACAAAAGAAATATATTCAGCTTCCGTACTGGATATCGCAGCGCTTTTCTGCCTTTTAGTACGGACAGCTTACCAAGTCTATCACCCAAAGTTTGCATGACTGCCAGAATGTACTCACGGCGTGTATCTTGACAACCAGCATGATCCGCTTCTGCAAATGCTGTTTTGTGCAAGTGGAAGCTTCGGATAACAAAGACCGATGAACGGTTCTTTTTAGATACCGAAAGATCCTTTTTACGCATTTAGGTGCTTTTCGGTAGTCCGAGCCTGATACCGGGCACACATGCATATAGCCAAATTGTAGGTCAGGTCTAACTGGTGTAAGATAAAGGAGGGTGCCAATCCATACCACGATAGTGTGATGGATCTACCGGTCTTTACCTTCTTTTTCGACTCATCCATTTTGGACTTCTCCACCATGGGTGTATCCACTAGGTCACAAGATTCATAGCCATTTTTTTTGAGTGATTCAAGAGCATATTGTGATTGTTAATAAAGATGCCTCTAGGACTTTGAGAAATCTGTAGTCTAAGAAAAATGATTTTTTTCCCATCATCGATTCTGAATTGTGAAACATTATTTATTTTAGCAAATAGATCACACTAGGTTCAGGAGTCGAGCAGCAAAAGATAATATCATCGCAATAGATTTGTACCAGATTTAGATCGTTGCTCCTTTATCCTACGGATGAACAAAGTAGGATCCAACAAAAATGAGCCTTTGGAGAAAAAGTCATTGGGATCTAGCAGGAACGAAGACTACTATATCATACCACGACACGAGGAGCTTGTTTCGAAACCCATAAAAGAGCTTTCTTAAGCTTGTATCGTGGTTAGGTTTTCTGGATCACAATATTCCGTCGGCTGGCTAACATACACTATTCTCGAGATTACCATTCAGAAACGCAGTCTTCACATCCATTTGGTAGATGACCATGTTCATGTGAGCAGCAAATGCAAGAAAAATTCGAATAGCCTATATCTTGCAACCGGAGCGAATGACTCCTTCAAATCAATACCCCTTTCTTGACCTAACACACGAGCGACCAACCAAGCCTATTTTTCAGAATAACTCCTAACTCATCAAGTTTATCCTTATATGATCCACTTAAGAGGAGATGACAAATGCTTTGTCAGGAGGAGGAACAAGTTCTCCAAACCTCCAGAGTTCAAATTACATGGAGTTCTCTTGCATGCTTCAATCCAAACATGCTTGGGTTAATGCTTCTTGGTAGTTCTTGGGTTCAACTGATGTGTAGGAAGGGTATCTTAGTAACAGAATAATGCTTGTTCATGAGTTGGGAGTCGTGTGGTAAACTGGTCTGTCAAAGAGCCACCGATTATGTTCTCAAGTGGCGTGATCTGCGTCCATTGTTGTTGTGTTCGAACATGGTGATCGGGAGGCACAGATTGTATGAATAATTGATGAATGATGCCGATTGATTAGAAGTCACTTCAGAATTGGAATTCCGACTGTAAGGATCATTACCCATGTGTGCAACTTCAATATCATGATTATCTTCTTCAACATCACTGAGAAGAAGGGAGTTTGAGTTTCTTGTTGTGTAGAAGAATTACTTGTGTTGGTGCATCTTGATCAACTGTAGTTGAGGAAGGTGAACCAGTTGATACAGCATGTTCCGGCGGCAACTGCTTCTGGAATAGGAGCAATGACTTCTGGTGCATGTACATCAACATTAGGCGACTCATCAAACATTGGTTGAAACAACAAATCCCAGTCAGTTCTCGTAGGTGGTACAAATGGTGTTGAAGAAGGAGGGTTTGGCACGAGTCCTGAACTGATTGAAACAGGAGTCATTTCATGAAGAGCGGTACCTGACTGCTGTGTTCAGAAGCTTCGCGGTCAGCTCATCAAAATCAACGTGAATGGTTTCAATTATTCGTCTGGTACGTCTGTTGTAAATCGAAAGCTTTCTTTGTGGGGGCATATCCAATGAAAATACCGATATCAGCCTTTGGTTGGTAAACTTACCCAAATTCTCTCTATATTGTTGCGGTAACAAAGTGCACCAAACACATGTAGATAAGAAAGATCGGGAGGTTTGTCGTGCAAAGGCTCATATGGCATTTTACCGTGACGATGACGTATCATGAACGATTTTTGTGTGGGATCAGGCTGTTGGCAACCGCTTCGGCACCTTAGAAATAACTCGGAGCTTTTGCATAAATTAACATAGTGCGTGCTGCTTCAATTAGCGTACAGGTTTTCGTCTTTCACTAACGCGTTTTGCTATGGAGAGTGTTGCCAAATGATGTACATTGAGATCAGATTGCCATCCGTCTCATAATATTCACGCAATGTCTGATTAACAAACTCAGTTCCATTATCTGTTCGGATGCGTCGGACGGTTTCCTTAAGTCGTACTTGGATCATCTTCAAAAAGTTGATAATAAAAACTGGAGCTTCATCTTTTGTCGAAGCATTTAACCCAAGTAATCGGTGAGTAGTATTTACCAATTACGAGGATGGACTTCTCTTCCAATGCTCTAGCGGACACGCCTATTGGCCCACATAGGATCCATATGCACCAGGTAGAGTTTTTCTTGATTGTCCTTGTCTTCGGATTTGGGTTTGTGGGGTTTCTTAGAACTTTTGCCTAACTGCACAGCAGAACATAAAAGTGATCCTTTTCAAAACTTGAGCTTTGGGAGAGCCTCGTACAAGTCCAATGTCTTGCCAAATGATTGATAGAACCGAAGTTCAAAAGAGATAGTCGGACGGATGCCATAAACAAAGACTTGGTTTTAGAAGCTTTTGACAATAGACATAATAGGTGAGGATGCCATCTCATTCCCAGAGAGTGAGTATATGGTTATCCCCTCGAGAAATCCCGTCCAGTAAGTCATCACCTTCTAGATTGCGAAGGAAGCACGTGTGTTGACGAAAAGCTACTCGAGATTGGTATCACAAGGAATTGTCCACAGAATTAGATTTTTGCCCAAGTACTTTCAATCGTAATAAACCCTAGAGATAGTAAACATTCAATCTGATATCTCCAAAACCCATTATCTTTGCAACTTGGTCGTTCCGAATTTTTACTGTACCCAAAATTTTTACTGACGACAAGTGTGTTAGCTGAGTCGATCTCCGGTCATGTGTTCGAGAACCGGAATCCAAGTACAGAGGTCGATTATGGTCGACATGCATTCATTCAGAGAAGTAGATGGAATATTGGGTTTTTGTGGATCCCCGGATTTAATGGGTTCCTGTTTGTAGCAGACATATTGGTTTTACATACTTAGTTTTGCTCTCAGACTCAGCATTTGTTTTATTCCTAGGTTTCCCGTGAGTATACCTAGTTTCCCCCAAAGGTTTGGGTGATTCAGTGTCTAGACACTAATTGGTTGCCTAGGGGAAAAAGGGCACTTCTTTAGTAGTGGTAATCCTAGTTTAAGGGCACGCATTCACCTACTATAGTGAAGGTCTGACGTAGGTCTCCAAATATTTCTATCTGAGTGTACGCACCTTCCTGTTGGTTTCCCAACGATCTTTTCTGTAGAATTTATGCTGTTTAGTTTAGCACGAGATTTCACAACATTCACAGCATTAGAAACACACAAGTTATCAGATGACATGCAATCATTACTGTTAACACAGATAGAATCAGAATTATCTTGTTTCTTGAGATTCTGCACAACCGCAGATCCCTTAACATTAACAGCACCATTCTTTTTATTCAAACTAGTTTTAACATTCCTATGGTGAGCTTCTACTTTATTCTTTCAAATTTACTACGGGGGTTGCGGAATCCTATCATTCTTGGTATTGCCTGCAGGCTGTGATCCGCTAGCACTAGTAGAATGTCTTACTCCTGTAGAATGCAACACACGCTTGTTAGAAACTATGTTTGAAGTCGAGGCTGGTTTTGTGTTTTCTGTTAGTGTGAGTGTTTCGGCAAACCTAACTTGCTTGTCCTTTTTCCTCGGTATGACCTCAATTTTTTGAGGACCACAATTGTTGATGCTAGGGCATGATCTACTTATGTGTGAAAGCAAATCCTGAATAACTTTGGTGTACCTAAAGGCAGACTCTAAAAGTGGATCTTGAGGATAATTTGCTTTTACATGGTGCGACTATATCCTAACCTTAAATAAAGGGACCAAAGCTTTTCCTGTGTATGCTTTAATATACGAAGAGTGAGCCGTCCTTTTGTTCAACTACTTGGTGTGATTGGTTCATGTTATCCTTATCCCATGATTGGGTCACAGAGTGGGTCACAGTCTCTTGTTATCAAATGCTTTTCATTAAGTGTCCTTACTCGTTTTTTAGGGCTGCTATGACCAAACCTTGTCTGAAGTAATTGCATTTAAATCAGAAAATCTCTGCAAGACTTTATATTGATCTTGTTTGAATTAAACGCTCAACAGTGTTCTTTTGATTGAACACGTTTGGGCTTAATAGATGTCATAAAGTTGATTTTAAGTCTGTTTCCAAATGCTCATTCTCAGTAACAAGTTTTGTCACTACTTATGTTCCATTTCAACCTCTATGGAAGCCGTAGAGGGGTATTTATAGCCCCTACGCCTCTAACTATAAATAGTTGCATTCTAGTTTCCTCGCGTATGTTAACGATGATTAAACTATGGTAATTCTGTAATGTCGTCACGTAAAAGTGAATTCCCAACAATCTTCCCCCACGGGACGATATACAGAATTACTTACAATAATTTCCTTAAACAAGTACATCATGATTAAGTACAAGAACTTCCATTGAAGCTATATTTGCTGATGACGTCTTCTGTGGTGTTTGACTTAAGTCTGCACTCCAACATGTAAATCATTTTGTAGAACTTTGTAGGTGAATTAATGCGAATAGGCACGGACTAAGTTACCCTTACACTTTGGTAAGGGTTAAGCTTCTGAATTAGCTTCCCCCTAATTCGTGCCGCATATTCTTGATTTAAAAGCTTTAAAAGCTTCCCCCAAACTAGCAATGCATCAGCTTCCCCTTAATTCATGCCACATAATCTTTATTTAGAAGCTTTCAAAGCTTCCCCCCAAACTAGCAATCCTCTCTTGAGCAGTTTCAAGTTACTAAAAAATGCTTAGAATATTAGTGCACCAGCGGAATCTGGTAGCCGTACCACATTAAATATTATTGCTCTTTTATAGAATAAGCTTAGTGATTGATCGTTTGGGTTAGCATTATCTGGATCAGCACGTATCTTCTCCCGCTTAAATAATTTCTTCTCACACGCTTCCCCTTGGAATGTCTATTACAAAACAATGCAGCATAGTTCTCAATTTTCACTTCCCCCATGTGTCTGAAGAAATGCACCCAAAAGGCCATAAGTTAAAGCGCTGATATTCTCTGCGGTTATGACATATGTCTTCCCGGCATGGCCTAACTTAAAAAAAATTCAAGAAAGATGCCCCATGTCAAGCTTTCAAGAAAAGAAGGCACAGGTCAAGGGTGAATCTTCTCACTTCGCAAAGGCTCAAGGCGTAAATCTTCTCCTTCCCCACTTGCTGGTTCGACACGTCGGAATCAGCAACACCTTGTACGCGCAATTAACTTGAGTACTAGTGTGAGGATAAACATAGCTCTGATCTAAAAGTGAGATCAATTGCTGATCAAAATCTGTACTCATCACCTCTCTGGCTATTCCCTAAAATTTAACCAAGTTTGTAGGGCTTTTTGAAGTAACCTCTGATGAAGTAAAACCTGATTACCAAACTTGAAACTAGAAGGTAGAATTTTCCCGTTCTTGTGACTTAAGCTTGCGCTAATGTTGGAAGAACGGTGTAGAGAATTTGTGCTCCAAGCAAATCTCTAAGTACTCAATACTTCACCCAAAGTATGAGACTTTCATCACCTCTTGCGATTATCCACAACGTATTGTGCGTGTGACACTGAGTACTACAATGTAAATCCTTTAAGTGATAGTTATCCAGGTCTTCACATATACAACCCTTGACCTGTTGGAAACTAGTAAATCAAAAGTCTTCAACTTAAATTAAGCTCGAGCAAGTTATCATTGAAAGTCATGCATCCAACCAACCCCGGACTTCAAGATAAAAATAAAAGAAACACGCCTTCGTGAAATGCCACTCAAACATAAAAAAAAAAATCTCAAATGAGTGATACCTGATCAACTTTGTAGTCACAAAAAAAAAATAATTCCAAATCTAGCCTTTAAGTTTCATGATTCTTTATCCAAATTGATCCCGGTCTCGTCACAAATCTTGTCACTTTGTCGTTTATGGAATCTTATTCGGATCGTTTTTAGTGTTTATGTCTCGTGTTTGTTGTGATGTTGAAATTCATTAACATTCACGGGATTTTACAATTCTTGATTTAAATCCGATAATGAAATAACGGGTTTTTACAAAATCATAGCAAAACGTGCGTTGATTGATTCGGAATCAGAGGCGAAAAATTATATAAAAAACAGAATAACGTCAAGAAATCAAGAAACGATGTTTTTGGGCTTTGAAAAAAATCCATTTAATAGCTAGGGTGGTTACAAGCGTGATCCGTCTGTTTTTCTCTTCGATTTGAGAGGTCACGGGACTAAAACGGACTTACGGATCAATAGTCATGGTGTTTTTCTGTAGTAACCTTTTGTCACACAAGTTTTCTAATTTTTTCCGTTTGGTCCGCTCGTTCGGTCCTACGCTAGATCGGACCTTCGCTAATTCGGTCGAATGCTAGATCGGTCCACGCTAGATCGGTCGACGCTAGTTCGATCGACGCTAGTTCGATCCTCGCAAGATCGGTCCTTCGCTAGTTCGATCGACGCTAGTTCGATCGTGGCTAGTTCGATCGAATCTAGTTCGATCGTGGCTAGTTCGATCGACGCTAGTTCGATCGTGGCTAGTTCGATCGATGCCTAGTATACCAACGATCGTGGCTAGGTTCGATCGAAGCTTGGTTATTTTTTCGATCGTGGCTAGTTCGATCGAAGCTAGTTCGATCGTGGCTAGTTCGATCGACGCTAGTTCGATCCACTCTAGATCGGTCTTCCCTCGTTCGATCCATCCTCGTTCGATCCACCCTTGTTCGATCCATAAAGAGTTCACTCGTTCGGTCTTGAAGAGTTTGCTCGTTCGATCCTCTTGGTTTGAACTGGTTCGATCAAAAAAAATGTGAAGCTCATTCGATCCACTTTGAAGGTTACACTCGTTCGAACCACACTCATGAATTCGATCCACACACATGAAGCTCGTTCGGGTGTGCTCCATATTGACAGTTACACAACATATTCGAAACAAATGGACCCAATCAAAATAGAACAAAACAAAACTGTTACAAAACAGTTTTATAACCAAAAAAAATGTTCGAGCGCCTAAAAATGAAATAAGCTTAAAATAAGCTTAAAAATCACGAAACCCACCAAATATAGATTTGAAATAGTGACAAGATCGAACGGGGACCATAAATAATTCAAAACAACCCAAGATGTTATGTTGCCAGGGGCTCTTGATACCAATTGTAGGGTCCTACGTAACCAAGATCCGGTGGTCTTGGTGAGTCAAACCACATGAAAGCCATTTTAGTGAGAGAGAGTAGAGAGGTGGAAGATGGACTTGTGTTATTAGATGGAAAATGGGTGAAGGATACAAATGACTTGACAAATGCCAAATGACTCAACCCCTCTATGGAAGCCATAGAGGGGTATTTATAGCCCATACGCCTCTAAACTATACATAGTCGCATATTCTAGGCCTCGCGTTTGTTTTAGGACTATGATAAACTATGGTATTCTGTAATGTCTCACAGGAGAAAAAAAGTGAATTCCCAACTGCCTTGCCAACCTATTTTTACTTTATACGACCCACCAATTTTTTTGAATAGTCAATAAACTTATGTGATGTATGATACTTACCTACCATTAGGTAACAGGAACTTTCAAATTTGTTACAACCTAATAAGTGCAACGGTAATTAAAGTCGAATGATGGAACGCATTGCATAGGCATGTTTCTAACAAACAAAAATTTGATCTGTCAAATGTTTGCGCAATACATCCGGCATAGTTGCACATACACCAATGGTCAATGCGCATAATGATGATACTTTTGTTTTAGATAAACATTCCTTTCTTATATATGGACATACATAATTATTGATACAGGCCGTATGAAACTGGCCAAAAGTTAGCTGAAACAAAAAGAAGCAGCTTGTGGCATTATCCTACATGCTCCCTAGTAAAAAAGATTGAATTTCATATTAAGGCGATACATCCGGCATGGTTGCAAACCCGATGGTTTACCCTACCGATGCGCGAAGTATGATAACCTTGAAACATTTCACCATGTTCAAGTGTACACCATACAAACCATATCCAATACCAAAGGCGATTCGCTCCGGATGGTTGCTATCCCAATGGTTTTTTTTTTTCTTTACCTTCCGATGATCGAAGCATGAAGCCTTGAAACATTTAAACATTATTCATGTGTACACAACAAACATATCAATACCAACCATAACATATACTCCTACAGCTCCCCCAAGTAAAAACCCCACCTATTTACCATGGGTCTATGTCAGAAACCACAATACGATCTATTAATAAGGCATATGTATAGCTTATGAAACTTTTAGGAACACTATCCACATCAGACATTGAAATTATGCTTATCAATTTGCTATAAGGCTCCATATCAATAGCTATGCATCATAAAACTTGCTCTTCTCTAACTTAGAATCCTAATAACCCACAAATAAAGGCAAAGTGTTTCAACTAACTCTAACAGAAATTAAAAAAAATAATACCTAAAAAAATTCAGCTGAAGCTAGCAGTGGGTTTCGTTAGTAGCCCGTTGATGGTGGTTCCATTGTCGTGGTCGTACAGACGTCTTCCTTATCTTGTTTTTAACTCATCTTGAGGGTGTCTCTGTCTTCTTCGGAGACAGATTTATGTCTACGTATCAAACCCTCCAAATTCTTTACAGAAGAACTCTCTCCGCTAAACTCTGTTCCATCTTCTCATCAAAACCAAGACCCTCAAATCCTCAATTCATTAGCCACAAATCAATTAAAATCACAATCACATCGGTTAAAAGAAATCAATTAAATCTATGGTCGATCATCAAAAGCATAGGCGATTGATGGGTTTTGAGATTATGTGAGAATCGAGAGAGAGGCGGTGGGAGTGTCGACTGAGAATTATCTGGAAATTAGGTGAAGGAGGAGTATAAAGGGGATCCAGAAGGTGAGCAGGAAAAGAAAAAATTTGTGCACGAATGGAGAGGTAATAGGAACAGATATTTTTTGTAGTTGGTGGTTATGAGTTATGGGCCTAGCGATGGGTTGGTCTGGACTGATGCAAACAACAGTATGCTACAGTCGTTAAAAACTACAGTGTTTTTTTCAATTGCTATGATATAATATATATGTGGTCATATTTGGCGTTTAGTAAAGCTGAGCTTAAATAAAAAAAATGGGTCCAGCTCAAATATGACCAAATATATTGAAAACAATACGCTGGGCCTGGATCACATAAACGGACCCAAAGCAGCCTATTAAAGGGCTCAGCCAGTTTTGTCATTTAGTGTAATGAAGATTAGGAGATTAGGAGTATGTTGAATTGTACCACATCAACTTATCGTAAATACGAAAAAAAACAAAACAACAACACTATTTATGTTCTTATTTGCACTAAAGGTTTTAGGTTTTCTGTGGCTATATGATTTGTTGTTTCCTTAAGTGAGCCAAATATAAGCCTAGAATAAGCCCAAAATCAATGAACGTTTCAACAGTAACTAATAATCATTTTGAAGACCAAATGTGAAAACTTTTAGAAAATAAGCTTAGGAAAATAAATCGAATAAAAATAATCCCAATAAGCCGAAAATAAGCACAAAGTAATAACACCATAGCATCACGTAACCCACCCATGGCTCTTGATACCAATTGTACGGTTCTTATTTTTTCTCACAAACATAAAAACTAGAGAGATAGGTAGAGGAGAGGAGAGATGGAGGTGAGAAAACTTATGACAAAACACACTAAATGTGTGTGGTAAAAATGTTCAACCAACACCCCTCTCCATGTGTTGAGAGGGTTTTATAAGGTCTTACCCCCCCCCCTCGCCTCATAAAACGGGCAATGGTGTGGGCTTACAGTGGGTAAAGACCCAGCCCAATACCATAAGTCATACGATTACTGTTCCAACTACGAGTTATGCTAAATATGAAATACATGAGGTGACCGAGTCTTTTTCTTAATCCTAACACCAGCTACTATCCACAAAGATGAAAATAAAGTAATAACCAAAAGTGAACAAAAGATCGACTGGGTAGAAAGTTTAAACACAAACAAACATCTCATTTTTTGTTGTGTTATTTTGTCCATGCGAGGTAAAAGAAAGAGAACAATCACAAAAACAAGAAAAGAAAAAATCAAAATATCAAAAAATAGCTAATAAGAGGTTGTTTACTACTTATACAGGAGAATCAGGGTCAGACTCATCCTTGAACATGAAGCTTTGAATCGTTTACCCACCATAAGGATCTTCATAGACGCTTTACTTGGCCCCTTCCTGAGTACCCAACTTGGAAGAAGTTTTTCTTCTACCACAGTTACCTCCACTAGTTGACTTGGAAGGACGAGCAGCTGACAAACTACGGCCATCAACCGTAGCAGGGAACCCAACAGCAGGGAATATCGCAACAAAATCTGCAAAGCTTTATTTATGTTGTACATACATCCTGTTTTGCCATTACAAATATGAAATATAATGAAAAGCAGGATAATGAGCGATGATGGAAAACATACCCTAGGAGAGACTGCGACTTATGCTTGGTGATGGAAGTAGTATTGGATGTCAAGGTGCTACTATGTAATGAAAAGCGCGGTGCTTGATTCTCTGCCATAAAGCATTGGAGCACGGATTCCAGTCTCCTGCACTCCTCTTCATAGTACCTGCTTTTCCTTTCTAGTTCTTTTACGTATGACTTTTTCCTCTCCAGAGATCTTAAAGCTGCATCTTTATTTCTCAATTACCTGACCACACAAAAGACATGTGATATTGCAATTAAGAAACACTTCCAAAGCGGACAACATATTTCATAAAACTAGGTATAAATAATGATAGAATAAGTAAAAATGTGAAATTAAAAGAAAAGGGATGGAAACCTTAGAAACCTTTATATATACAAAACTAGAAAAGATCCAAAGTCTAAACAAACACATACAAGTAAATAAAAAAACAGAAAAGATATTTAGAACAACTTCTAGATAGGCCAATCGCATAAGAAATAACAATACAAGTAAAGGAAAAATGAGAAATTTGACTATAATTTATAAGCCAAAACCGATGGAAACAATTATATAAAGATCCTTCACTAAACACGTTAGATATGAGTTTCCATCCGATCAAAGACGGCAAAGCAGGTCTAATCTAAAGGCCATGTAGACTATGCACAACAACAAGAAGAACATACCCAATCCCACCTAGGCGGGGTATAGGGGAGGTAGAATGTAGAATGATCCAATCCCACCTAGGCAGGGTATGGGTGAAGTATAAGTAGAGAGACTGCTTCCAATGAGACCTCCTATAGTGTAAGTGCAGGAGATGCAAAGAATAGAACAAGGATAAGGCAACAAAAATGCATAAGACGAAAGCAAATAGGCAAAGAAGCATCAAAGGAATTACGGAGAAAAGGAACTAAAGAAATATAAGCAATAACTGCAAGAGAACACATAAAATAGAAAAGAAAAAGCAGAGACAAGGGGAGCACGAGCATAAACAAATTAACAATAAAAAAGTAGAAAAGATAAAAAGTATGTAAGTATGAATGATGAAACAAACAATACATGTGACAGCTGGGGGGATCTTTATCCGATTACCAATCCGTCATCTATCCTTACTCCTTTAATATCCACAAGTTCTTCAATATGGCATCAACGTCTTAGTTACCCTGGCGACGAAATGCTTCGTTATTTTGTTTCTTGTCATTTTATTTCATGTAATAAGGAGAAATCTCCACATGTTTGTCATGCTTGTCAACTTAGCAAGCATGTCAAACTCCCATTTTATAGATCAGGATCTCTTGTTGAATATTGTTTTGATATTATTCATTCTGATATGTGGACATCTCATATTGTTAGTTCTAGTGGTTTTGAATATTATGTCTTGTTTCTTAATCATTTTTCGCATAACTTGTGGATATACCCCCTTCGTAATAAATCTGACATGTTTCCAAAGTTTTTACATTTTCGTACTTATGTTAAATATCAATTTAAGTGTGAAAATCATGGAATCAAACTTCAATTTTTTGCCACAAAACTTTTTTACAAATAAAAACATTTTTTTGGTAAAGGCGTGATATGAATGATCCAAACGATCATAATGTATATCCGTACCCTTCTTATTCAAGCAAATCTACTGCCTCTTTTTGGGTTGAGGTCTTCTATTTGACGCCTATTTATTGAACCTTATCCCTACAACCGCCATCAATAATGGAATCCCGTTTACTAGTTTTTAACAATTCACCCGGACTATTTCCGTCTTACAGTTATCTTGCGATGTCTTTGCTACCCTCGCCTTCACTCACCTCATAAACTTGTCCCTCACACCACACCATGTATTTTCTTAGGTTTTCCCACATACCATCGAGGATATCGATGTTTGATCTAGAGACAAATAAAATATTCATCTTAAGACACGTTACCTTTGATGAAAACCAATTCCCTTACCATTCCATGACACCCAATTCACCACCCTCTTATCACTTCCTCGACTCCACACCATCACCTATTACCCACTATATTCTCAATAACCCCACATCCATCAATTCTACTAACCAATATCACGTTCCACATGTTGCTACCATAAATCAACATACTATTTCACAAATGACAAACCAAACTCCACCTCCTTATAACTCCAAAGCCTAATAAGAGTCTGTTGACCCCACGCCCCCACATTTGCATACCACAAGAGATCAGGACCTATTCTTTGGTCAAGATTCAACACCAACAAATCATCCCATACAAGTTTTTAACTCTGGCCAACTACAGCCCCCCCCCCCCCCAACCGTACTACAACCCCATAACAAGGCCTAAGTCCCTATTCGAACTCATCCCATGGTAACTCGGTCTCAATCCGGTAGTGTCAAACCCATTGATCGTCTCTCTTTACACACGTCTCATATTTCTCCTATTCTTAAGTCTCCTTTTCACGCTTTAAAAGACCCCCACTAGAGGGATGATATGTATGATGAATATAATGCGTTAGTTAAAAATGGTACTTGGATTCTTGTACCAATGCAACGTGATGTTAATATGGTTCATTCTAGTGGTTTTTTAAGCATAAATATCATGTTGATGTGAGTTTAAGCCAATACAAGGCTTAGTTAGTTGCGAATGGTAATAGTAAACAACTTGGTGTTAATTTTGATGAGACTTTTAGCCCGGTTGTTAAATCGACTACTATTCGTACGGTTCTTAGCCTTGTTGTCTCTCATCAGTGGCCTATTCACCATCTTGATATTAAGAATGCTTTTCTCAATGGTGGTCTTTCAGAGGGATACTAGGATGTGCTTCATGATTAGCCTCTTGGTTTTGTTGATCCTCGTTACCCTCATCATGTTTTCCTTTTTGCAGAGATCGTTATAAGGGTTGAAGCAAGCACCTCGTGCTTGGTTTCAGCACTTTGTAAGATTCGTTACCCTATTATGTGGAAAACTAGAAGGGGGTTGAATAGTTTACCGCTTTTTAAATTTAATGTTTAGTTTGTTTGTAAAAACTTAGATTCGACTTTATGTGATCTCAATATGTGCACAATATGAACAATTGAAGTAATTAAATAATGATAAGTAAATATGAAAGATAAGAGATAAGAGTTAGAAAGATCAAACCACAACACAAGGATTTATAGTGGTTCGGTAACGAAGCACCTCTTCGCCCTACTCCACTCCCCGAGCACCAAACTCGAGAGTTCTCTTCACTATGTCAACAAGCTCCCTTTAGGCGGAGAAAACCGTACACAACTTAGCTTACACCAATTTCCGACACTAAGCGAAATGTCGAGTTCTAATCCTAGTTAGAACCAATCTACCACAACTTCTTCACTACGATTCACAACTTCTTCACTACGATTCACAACTTCACTTCTCCTATACACTACTACGATCACACCAATCTACACTACTTACAAAGATCACTCCGATCTAACAATACTTACAATGATCACCACAATCTAACAATTTTACACAACTACGATACACACCTTCACAATATACACAAATGATTTACAAGATCTAACACAACTTCACAACAACACCAACTAAACTATAACACTTCTTTGACTTGATGATAAGAAGTATTCTTCTTTTGAACTTGAAGATCAACGCTTGGATCACATGGAAACAAGGCTTTATGATTAAATGATCAATGGATTTGTAGGTGATTATAAACTCATTTAGAACAGAAAGAAAGTGTGTGCAAAAGGTAAGAAAATCAGTGAGGAATAGTCCAGTATTTATAGGGGAGCTGAGACAAAAAAATGGCTGGTCTCCTTAATTAGGGGGCCGGTCCCCTTAAAATTAAGGGGGCCACCCGTTATAATTAAGGGGGCCGCCCATGCCTGACGCTCCCTTTTTTGTCTTTTCTGGGGAAGTTGTTTTCTGAAACATTTCTAGCCGTTTTTGGGTAGAAAATTTAAGTTCAAAATATTTATTTGAATAAAACATTTCTTTTAGTCTAAAATTGTTTTTTAAGTTATAAAAAATGTTGTGTCATTTTTATAAAAAAGTGTGATGTTAAATACAAAAATCCTTTGATCATTAAGCATTTGTTTATTCATACCTTTAAGTGATTAAATTTTCGAAATGAAAATTTATACTAATTACTTGTTTACATTTAATTTTTCATTAATTATTTTTAATTTTGTATTTATCTAAAACGTAAGGATCGAAAATAGTAATAATGATTTTGGGCATTATTTCTTTCAACAATCTCCGCCTTTTTGATGTGGGTTATGATACAATGTAGTTATTATACTTTCTAAAAAGTTCGTTATGTTTCTAATCTTTTATTTTGTTAATTAGGTTACTTAATTATGAAAAAACATGGCAATTTGGGGTTACCAACTTTGCAATATTATACGTAAACATCATTAACTTGTAAATAACATGACATTTCGTTACTTAACTTACCTAACAATATACGTCCAGATTGCTGGATTAATCATTGTAATTTATGGGTGTATGTTTATCAAAAGTTCAGTAACCTAAGCGAACAAAATGAAAGTTGAGTAACTTAGGCGAACTTTTTGGGAAAGTATATAACTTCTTTTTCTATTAACACTTTTGATGATTATAAAATTTAAACTCATTAAATAAAAAATTAATTTTTAACCAACTATTTAGTGAGTTTATTTCCAATTCTCCCCATTTTTGTAGAATAAAAAATAAAGGCTTTGACGACGAATATTTAGTAGAATCGACGAAATAAATGCTCCCCCTTGATGTGTACTCCCCATCGTTCAAGGGCACCAAAGAATCGAGCTATGGTAACTTTGCTATAAAAAAAGTTAGAAGAACCACACCAATTTTCCTAACATATGAAGCAAAGAAAGGAAAATTTAAACATAAGTACAAACAAGTGCATACTTGCATAATATTAAAGACTATTCATTTAAAATAAAACTTGTGTATACAACACAATCACACATGCATAAAATAGAAATAATATGCTTGAAGCATTTATGTAACTTCATTCATAACGATTTAAACTACAAATATCCTCTAAAACTAGTAAAGCTCCATAGGACTTGCTTACAAAATGGTGGATGGACAATTATTTGAGAAGACAAACATAGAGTATGTTTAGTTCGATGAAGATGGTGGAGGTGGTGTAATGATGGTTGTGAGAGCATGTGTTCAATGTATGAAAACATATATTGAAGTTCATCTCTCAATCCAAATATGAGAGTACGATTGTGAATGCAACACAAGCATGAATCTCCATGTGCCTCAAGAAGGTTCTATGGAATGGGATGGCCAACGATAGGTGGTGAGGGTGATGAAGAATCAAACTGGACATCAAGTGGGGTAATTGGTGAAAGGATGAGAGTGGTGTCCATTGATGCATTTTCTTGAGTTGGAGGTGATGGAGAAACTCTTGAAGGTGGAGATGTTGGTGGATTCAAGTAACCATTAGGTGAAAATGATGTTGATGAGGTTGGTGATTTGGGTATGTAGTCAATTGAGGATGAGGAAGTATCTTTGGTTGATGGTGTTTTGGAGGGTGCATTAGGAGCACTAGGTGATGATTGAAGTGTGGGTGATTGGAGTTTTTGTGTTCTCATGGGTTTAAATCTTACAAACATTTGTTTGGTGGAATGATGTTGATTTTTGGTCTTTGGAGGCTTTGGAAATGGAGGCTCTAGTGGATGCCATATGTGATATTGGTTGATGAATGATAATATTTTTTATTTAATAAATTAATTAATATTTTATTGATATATTTTGATGTTTTTGAATTAATTATAATTATTACATTTATTTTTTATTATATTAATTTTTTTTAATTATTATGATGAAATTATTAAAAAATAAATTATATTTGATATATTTTAATAATATTTTGATATATTTTGAAGAAGATGGTGTGTTGGAGGTGATCATTTGGAGGGAATTTATGGGAAGGAAATGGTTTAAAAATAGAATGAGTTTGAACTAGTTTAAATTATTCCAAATTATGTTCGAGCATTCTGGGCAAAGATAGCTGAGACTAGGTAAAAGAGAGTCAAAAAGCAAAAAAAAATACTGTTTTACTCATGAAATACTAGGGCGGTCCCCTTAAATAGGAGGCGGTCCCCTTAAAATTAAGGGGGCCGCCCGTGTTGAATTAAGGGGGCCGCCCTCTGTTGGTTCCATTTTTCACAGAAAAATGATTTTTCTCAGATTTTTGTGAGAGTATTTCTGTTTTGGTAGTTGAGAGGATCAAGAGAGTTAAGGTAGGTGGTAGGAGATGGAGTACTTGCACGAGAAGTTTGGACATTATCATCATCATCATTGTGTTGATGAGATGACGTGCCTTAATGATGAGAAGATGAATAAGATACAGAATTACGTGCCTTGCCACGATCACTTCGAGGTCGTGAGAGTTATGAATTCGTGTTGAATCATAAAGGAGATAACAAGATAGCCATATTCATCGGTTTGTACCGTGACTTGACTATTGAAATCAAGAATAAATCTTGGAACAATCGGTTCGTTGATTTAAAAGAGACAATTGAAACGAATGTTAGTGAAAAGACGCTCGATGTTGTTGGATTTGTAGTAAGCTATCAACACACGACCTTACGTGACTGTTGCGGTTTTCATAGGTTTTCGATATTGGGCATGGTAGAGAAGATGCCGGGAATTTTAGATACTTTTGGTATGTAATATTTAGTTAGAGATATATCGGTTGTAGTAGCTTTCGGCATTTTGTCACCTAAACAAGTTATCAACAACATAAAACGTTACAAAAAAAATATCAAATAAAATAAATTTTTGTATAATGACAAATGTGGGACAAGGATTACTTCGATTCTAAAAGTAAAAACCTAAGAAGTTATCCATATGTTCCTTAATTTATTTTTGACTTAATCTAGGATGTCGAATAATATATATTAGTTATATATTTCAAAATGAAAACTTTAAGGTTTTTACACCAAAAAATTTGATTCAAAAATTTGTTCTTTATAAAGATTTTGAACACAAATCACAAGACAAACACAAAAACTAAACACACCACTCCATGGCTCTTGATACCAATTGAAGAAACATGTAATCTTATGATCTAAACCAAGAACAAGAGAAAGAGATGTGGGTTGTGATGTTTAGATAGAGAAAGTAATGGAATGGATGATATTATTACTATGTGGAAAATATGAAAGAAATGAAACAACCAACCCCTCTCCAAGGCTAGGAGAGGGCTTATATAGTTACATGATGGCCGGCCCATGGGCTATGATGGGCTTCCCATGGGCCTTGGGCCGGATTAGCTTCTATACTTAACATGACACAATCTACGAGCTAAGACCTATTACAACTTGGAAGTGACCGACACTTTTTGTGTTTCCAACAATCTCCCCCTAAGGGAGGTCACTCCATTTTACAAAACTTTAAGCCTAGCATACAATGCTTTGTCTTTAGTCTTTAGCTCGTCCTTTTGACATTCTCCTGTGAGTATGTTGTAGTGATCATTGATTTCTGGATTGAGCTTGTTCCTTGAACTTGTATTTGACATTGTGATCTTGAGCATCTTGAGATCATCAACCAAGCACAATCTCTTCGCCATCTTGAAACTTTGCCATCTTGTGGATTTGTGATTTCTGAACCAACATGCTCATACCTTTCTTGAATGGTTGTCTTGAAAAACTTTAATGCTACGTCTTTCTTGAGATTCGTTAACTATAATACTTCGTCACTTCGAGAAAGACGTTCGTTATCAGAGTAGCGGAAGTCTTGAAATATGTATTTGAGCCTTTCATGAAGTCCTTATGTTTGTCTATCGGGTATGAGCATGTGGCTATGGATCTTGTGAGTCAGCTGGAATCAGGAACCTCCACCACCATCTTTAAATAGCCTGCATAAAAACAGTTAGCAATAAAGCGGGGGGACGAATATGGCTTTGTCATTCGCCCAGGTTTGGTTGGAGTAACCTTCAAATCCGTGAGGATCGACCTGTGATCAGATAGATTCAATTTAAGAAGAATCTTCTTGACAGGATTTCCAGCTGTAGTATTGAATCTTTCTAACACATAAGTATTAGATTCATCGTACTCAGCATGTTCTCATTATCGGAACGTCTCAAAGCAGACAGCACGATAAGAGTGAACCAGTGAGTTACTATCTCACCGATTGATATAGAAAATCGATTTGAAAATCAATCGACGTGTCACTTGCTAAAGTGGTTTTGTGACACATCGAGAGTTTTAAGCAATTCAAAATTCTTTAACCGTTGATCCATAACCTGGAACAAGTTTGATTCATAAAGAATCGCACCATTGTTGCTTTCCAGTTGTCACAAGCTTGATTCATAAGAATCGCACAAGTCACCTACCATGAGCTTGTTTGATGTTGGCTCAAGCAGGATTTCCATCTTCATTGTGAATACCTAAGTATCACTCGGATGTTCTGGCAAAATCACAAGGATCTTGCGTAGGACTCTAATGATATTACTTGATATTCACATTGTGTGAGATAACAAGCTAAATTATGACAAGTGTCCTAATGAGATTAATGGATGATCTCTTTTGGCTCTAGACTCAATAGTGCACTTTTAATTTTAGTGATCGGAGGCTGGAGCTGAGTGCCACCTTTTCAATATCAACTAACTCGGAGTGAGAAAGTCAATAGAAATGAGTGTATCTCCGTGAGTTTTGAAACAAAGTCTTTCCGACTTTGAGTGGCTGGGAGGGGTTTGTGCATAGCGTCACTGGGTCCATGACTGTCTTCAATGTCAGACAACACCTAAGTGTTTCTGACAGCATATGTATTGACCCGGTTTCTGCCTAAGTGTATGGAGGGCTTCTTTCTTTTCACCCTTTATCCTTACATTTCTTTTTCATTCTTCAACCCCTTCAATGCTTACCGAGACTTCATAACTAACACCTTGTTGGGTTTGTTCCAGTGTTAGCTCCATCTCAGTCGGCATTATTCCCTCACTTTTTTCCTTCCTTTTTAATCATAACCTAAGGACTTCTACACCTAACTAGTGGATATCCCTAGGTAAATCCCCTCTGTTCTATGGCTGGATCATGAGATTTTGATACCTATACCTAAAACACCTATAAACTTCATAGAAATTACAAGAACATGGTCGGGATAAATCTTTTAGGTATTCCATCACCATTACACACAAGAATCATTGAAAAATTCATTCAAAGTGTTTGATATAAATATCAAAAGGTTTACACTTTGAATGTTTTTTATCATTAGTAAAAGCTCCCCCTTAACATGTGCATCGTAATCGTAGTACATGCTAAGTGTGGAGTGCATCGAGTCCATTTTAATTGATTACTTCTGTCAATATACATTAAGTCCAGGTTAATCACATTTTCTCCCCTTATCCAAAATGTTAATCCCTTGATATTTTGGATATCAATTGATTAACCGTTTATAAGATGGTGTCAAGTATAATTATTTGAAAGATTTTGAATTTACTAAGAAATTCTTGTAAAAGTTATCCTCGAGCACATCTTAATATCACCATAAAGTCTACACTACATACAATCACATGATTATTATGTACGAGGTTTGACCTGACTGATGAGAACAATCATATGATAGAATCACATGGTTCTTTTGTCGCAGCTGTAGGTATCCTTCGTACAATTTTCCACCAACGAACTTTTACAAGCTCATCATTAACCTTCTTTCTTTCAAGAGGTTGTCAATCTGATCTTTCTCTGTCCAAGCACTCTTCGGCATGGCTTCAACTTTCTTTCCAAGTTACGAAAGTCTTTGCTTCAAACTTTGAGTATGAAACAGATTCAGATACATATGTAACTTGAGTTTGTGTGGTTGGTGATGTCGGTGTTGATGTTGTCTTAGCTTCCCCCTAAACCAGCAATCCTTTCTTGAGTAGATTCAGAACTTTCTTGCAAGCCGCATCAAGCAGTCTTAATGTATAAAGCCCAGATATCCGAAGTACACAATTAACCCTTTCAAGAACTTGATACTGCAACACCAAAGTCAATTAAGTCCCGGATGAGTGCATTTCTCTCTTTAGGATAGTCATGATATAAATTGTAACACCAAAGTCAACTAAGTCCTGAATGTCACAATTATTCCCTCTAAGTAGTCGAAATGATAGCACCTAAGTCAACTAAGTCCCAAATGTACTCATTTCTTTCTGCAGAATACTGACTGACTTAAGGAATCATCATACCTATGTGTACCTCTTTTATCAAATATTTCTACTTCTTTTAAGAATAAGCTTAGGGATTGACCGTTTGAGGAAGCATTAATTGAATCAGAAAGAACTTTTCTCACGTTTTAAATAATTATACTCCTAACACTTCCCCCTGGGGACTCAAATGATGCATACTGGCTAATGACGAGATGTCTCTTCCACCATGTGATTGAAATAGTGCACCCGAAAGATTCAAAACAGCCTAAAATCAAAAGAAGCTAACCTCAAAAGACAAAAGAAGCTAACCTCAAAAGAAGGCCAAGGACACTATCAAGTATACATCTACTCCTTCCCCCTTGCTGGTTTCGACACGTCGGAATCAGCAAAACCTTATACGCATACATATTCGAGATCGTGTTTGAAGAATTAATAAGCTTAAATCTAGTCCGTGAGAATCAATTTCAAGGCTTTTAAAACTATGAAAGTATTTCCAAGCATTCCTAAGTCTTTTACAAACTATGAGGTGTTGGCAATATTGATCGTCTGTAGTTTAAAGCCTGAATTCACTAAGTCTCAAATTGCAAATAAGTCCATAAAGTTTTAAACACATGACATCTAAAGCTTGTGTAGTTAAAATCCATTAACTCCCCTTAAATTATGATCCGTCATTATTAAAAACTTTATCCGTTAATTCCGTGACTTATTTTGAAAGACCGTTTTAAAAGATTATTTGATGACGATTTCTCCCCCTCAAATAATGACCCGTTTTCTATTTAAAGAGCTGTTGTCATTGTTTGAGTGGTCGAATTGTTTTTGAAAAATATTTTTGTGATTACTAAAAACACTGATTCATTGTGAAGACAACTTTTTACCAATAAAAATAAGATTTCTCTTATTTTGACAAATAAATGCACTGACACGTACTCCTATTGTATATAGGAAACACGGGTTATGTTGCAAAGTAAAAAAAAGCCTTTGCATGGTCATAAAGTATACCATGCCCGAGAATAAATTCTAGTTAAGAGGTCAAGTTTCCTTTTTGACGGAATACTTGCCTTTAAGATGATGACCGGGTTGCTATCTGAAATAATAGCAAGCCATTTGGCATGTTTTCAAAACATTTGGAACTTCTACTCGAACTTTATTTACAGCCTCGTATCAGTATTGAATGACATTTCTAAGACCGTAAATGTTATCGATTTTCAGAAGGCATGCCATTATTACCTCTTTTTATATTTTTAATTTTTTCTTTGGTTTTAAAGATTTTATATTTTTGTATTTTGTTTTTAGAAATTTTTTCTGAAAATGAAAAAGTCTTTTTGGTTTTTATGGTGTGTAATATTTATATACATATTATACATGATATTTGAATAGGCACCACCATTCTTTTTCAGCTTCATCTGCCAACTGTTTTAGTGTCTCAGGCGTAAAACTTCGCATTCCCAGCTTGTTGATAAGAAATTCAATTCTTTCTATGCATAGGGCTTTAGTAAAGATGTCCGCTAGTTGATACTCCGTGTTGACAAAGTAAAGCTCTACCACCCCATTCTCCACTTGCTCTTTGATGAAGTGGAATCTGATGTCAATATGCTTTGATCGAGTATGTTGAACATTGTTGCAGCATAAGGGAATAACGCTTTTGTTATCATAGTACATTGGAATTTTATTGAATCCAAGGCCATAGTCGGTAAGCTATGATCTCATCCAAAGGATTTGAGCACAACAACCAGACATGGTAATATATTCAGCTTCCGTACTGGATATCGCATTGCTTTTTTGCCTTTCTGATGACCAGCTAACAAGTTTGTCTCCCAATAATTGCTTACATCCAGAAGTACTTCGTCTAGTATCTTGGCAACCCGCATGATAAGCGTCTGCATAAGCTGTTAGAGCAATAAAAGAATCCTTTAGATACCAGAGTCCCCGATTTATGGTTCCTCATAGGTATTTAAAGATCCTTTTTACAGCAAGAAGGTGCTTTTCGATAGGCTTTGCCTGATACCGGGCACACATGCATACAACAAATGTTAGGCCAATCATTCCACGATAGTATGTAGGACCTATGGCGTTCCCTTGTCTATCTTCATCTAGTTTGGATTTCTCCACCATGGGAGTATCCACGGGGTCACTAGATTCCATACCATATTTCTTCAAAGATTCTAGAGCATATTTAGACTGGTTTAAAAAGATGCCTCTGGGACTTTGTGAAATCTGTAGTCCTAGAAAAAATGATATTTTGCCCATCATCGACATCTTAAACTTTGAACACATTATTTTTGAAAATTGGTCACATAATTCAGGTGTAGTAGACGCAAAGATTATATCATCAACATAGATTTGTACCAGGAGAATATCTTTGCCTTGTCTTCTGATGAACAATGTGGGATCCACGGTTCCTTTAGAGAATTCCTGAGAGAGTAGAAACTTCGACAATAGATCGTACCACGCGCGAGGAGCTTGTTTCAACCCATAGAGAGCCTTCTTAAGCTTGTACACATGATTCGGATTGTCTTGATCCACAAACCCGTCCGGTTGACTGACATAAACTTCTTCGCGCAGAATGCCGTTCAAGAATGTCGTCTTAACATCCATTTGGTAGACGATCATATTCATGTGAGCAGCATATGCGAGGAAAATTCGAATAGCATCAAGTCTAGCCACTAGAGCAAAGGATTCCTCAAAATCAATTCCCTCTTCTTGACGGTAACCACGAGCAACCAAACGAGCCTTGTTCTTTAGAATTCCTCCTAATTCATCAAGTTTCACCTTGTAGATCCATTTTAAAGTAATGACCATCACTTTATCTGGACGTGGAACGAGTTCCCAGACTTCAAGACGTTCAAATTCATGTAGCTCCTCTTGCATTGCTTCAATCCAACATGCTTGAGTTAATGCGTCTTTATAGTTCTTTGGTTCAACTGATGTGAGAAAGGCATCGTAGTAACAAAATAAAGCTTGTTCATGGAGTTGAAGTCTTGTAGAAACAGGTCTTTTAAGTTCACCGATGATGTTTTCTAAAGGATGATCCTAGGTCCATTTAGTAAAGTGTTCTGATTTAGGAGTAGCAGTATGCACAACAGTAGGAATAACATCCGAAGAAGATGCTTTAAAATTGTTTTCTGGAATTAGAATAGCAAAGAACGGATCGTTATTCATGTGTGCAACATCTAAGTCATGATTCTCTTCTTCAACATCGTTAGGAATGATAGGAGATTGAATTTCAGATGTTGTTTGTGAGTTACTAGGTGATGGTGCATCTTGATCAATAATTGTTGAGGAAGGTGAACCGATTGATGCATCGGGTTCTGGAGCTACTACTTCAGCAATTGGAGTAATGACTTTAGGGGCTGGGCAATCAACACTTGATAGAGGGTTGAGTAATTCATCAAACAGTAGTTGAAACAAAAGATCCCAATCAAATATTGAAGGTGGTACAAACAGTGTTGAAGGAGGAGGGTTTGGAACGAGTCATGAACTGATTGTTGTAGGAGTGGTATGTGCTTAATTACACATACCTTTTACCTTTAAAAACAAGCTAAAATAACCAAAAACAGACTTAAAATGCCAAATATATGCTTGTTTTGCTAATTGTGTTGTGCAGGAACGGATAACCAAGAAAAGGACGAAAAACAAAGCCAAAACGACAAAACCGGACTCGGAATGGAAAAGACTGTGAAAGACAAAGCCAAATCGAAGCCGGAAAGTCAATCAAGTAAATGTCTTATTTGAGAATTAAATTAAATGTCGGCCACTCCCAAATCAAGGTAACTGGGGTTGACATTGCACAAATTGAAAGACCCACTCTAGCCCTAACCCTCAATATCCCTCTTTTAATCTTCATGTTCTCTTCACTGATGATCATTTGCTTGTTATGATCATTATCTAGTGTTCTTGATGTGAGTGATTGCATCTTTATATTTTTTTCAAATCTTTCCATATCGCAGGTATTGAGATTAACCTTGTATTTTTCTCACTTTTCTTTATAAACATGAAGTTCGATTGAAGTTGAATTGTTAGATGTAATTTTGTATTTTGACATGGGTTATGTTCTTTTTTCATATCACAAATTGGTTTGCCTGCGTATATACTATTTGACTTCCCCTTTATTATTGATAATTGATGATTGATATTTATTTATTTGATTATGATAAAGAACAAGCGGTGTCGGGTTAAAGTTTTTTCTTTAAACTTAGCTCTGCTGCTTAAGTATATTGTATTTTGGATTTTTGGGCTAGGACGTTTTTTTCATGTCTGATGATGTAGACAGTTTAGAATATTCTTGGCCTCTTTATATGTTTTTGCTGGTATCTAACTGATTTAGCAAGTTTGTGCTGACTAGGAGTGCCATTCTGGTGTTGTAGACTATAGACGGAAACTGGGGGTGAAGCCCAACAAGTCAAAACTCTCTTCTTCAGATGCTACACTAAAGCTAGTTGCATGTCAGGTGGCTATAAATTCTCCAAAAGTAAAAGCAGTTCTTTTTGGGAAAGATGTATGTATGTTTTTTCTCATGATGATGGACTAATATGTGTTATGGTGGTAATTTGTAGTCATAATGCTAGTGGTTTTTTCAATAAAATACAGAATTGAAATAAAGTTACGGACCACTGAATTATCATCATGATTTGTTCAATTCTAAATGTAAACTAATCTACGTTAATATCTGTTATATAGGCTTACAAGAATGGTGTTCGGACAAGTAGGTACGGAAATCTATACTATGTAACTTTATATTTGATATTTAGTTTGATTTTTTTAAGAGTGGACAGGTTCTAACATTGCAACTTCATTTACTATTTTAATGTTGATAGGATGTTCAAGGCATGTCATTGATCGGACAAGAATACCTCATAATTGCAATGGGCAGTTCTCATAATAATACGGCCTGAATCAACAAGGTAGAACTTCATATTATTTAAATAGATATTACTCGTCTTTTGCTACAAATTTTTCTAGTCTAATATGAGTGAGCATCTTTAATATTGGAGCTCTTAAAAAACTAGGTATTTAAACACATGATCGAAACCAATTTCATATTTAATTGCTTGTATCCTTAGTTGCTTATTACTTGTCAAGTGTTATGGAGAGTTGAACATTAATGTTCACTTGATTACTCTTAATTGTTTATATGTTTACTTCCTTATTACTTGTTAAGTGTTAACGAGAGTTTGTGTAGAACTAGTAGAAGTACATTAATGATGAGTTGATCACTTGACATTTGACAACACAATTACTCTAGATTCTAAGTTACCAAATTAACAAGCTCACTGAGATTTCAAAGTTATGATTATTAACATGTTGTTTGACTTTTTGTTCAAAAAAATTATGATATTAGGTTGTTTAGGAGTCATGAGTAAGTGGAGATCAATACTCTCTTTCAAGCGACTAGAAGATATTGTTTAGGACCATGAAACCCAAACTTAAATCGAAAAAATTTTGGCCCCCTAACTCGAAATCCTGGCTCCGCCCCTGGGTGCATAGCCAATGAAAATACCAATACCAGCTTTCGGTTGTAATTTCCAAGTTCTCGCTATCATTTGTCGGATAACAAAGTGCACCAAATACGTGGAAAAATGATAAGTCGGGAAGTTGTGTCCAAGTCCTTCTACGTAGTAAACCCATAAGATCGTAACATTCCCAATCTGATAATCACCATATTCCAATATCTTTGCCACGTGATCATTTCCGAATTTTACAGTACCCAAAAATTTATTGACGAAATTGGTGAGCTAAGAGCGATCTCTGGTCATATGCTTGGAGCTGCGAAGGTCCTAATACCAATGAAAACATTTGGACGACCTGCATTCATCAAGAGTGGAAGATGGAACATCAGAAACTATGGATCCCCAAGATTTACTGGGTTCCTTTTTGTTAGCAGATATAGATTTAATAATCTTAGGTTTGCTAACGGGAACATTAGTTTTAGATTTCCTAGGTTTCCTTGAGTAAACCAATGTTACTACAGGCTTAGGTGTATCACTTTCTAGAGCAGTTGGTTTCCTAAGGGGCACTTTAGCAGTTGTGGTTATCCTAGTTTAAGGGCACGTATTTCCTACTATAGTGAAGGTCCGACCAGTAGGTCTCCAAGTGTATCCAATATTTGTGAACACTTTTCCTATTGGTTTCTAAACTTTTCTCTTTGAGCTTTTCTTAGCAGATTTAGATTTAGTACGAGAATTCACATCATTGATAAAATCAAGAACACACAAATCATGATTATCAGAAAGCATGCAACCATTAACTTAAAAAAACATAGAAGTTCACGAATTGCATTTAAGCTTGGAATGTTGCACATTTGCCATTTCTTTGTTCAAATAACAATTATTATTTTTCAAACTTTTATATTTAACTGTACTAGGGTGGGCTATACTTGTATTCTTTGAGTTTATTTGGTGTTCGTCTGAATCTTATCTTTCTTTGTAATTGCTTGAAGGTTGTGATCTGCTAGCACTAGTAGTCGATTTTACTCTATAGAGTCAACATAGTTTGTTAGTAACTAAGTTGATAATGAATGCTATTTTGTGTTTGTGTTTCCTGAGGATGTGACGTGCTCAAGTGATCTAACTTTTTGTCCTTGTTCTTTGTAGGTCTACAGCCAAATAATGTTTCTCTTGAATTAATTGATGTTTTACTAGGGCAGGTTTGTCTGATTTTTATAAAGCACCTCCTGAATACGTTTGGTTATACTTACAAGCAGAGTTCTAAGGAATTATTTTAGAGTATTTTTGTGATTTTCCTTGTTACTATTTCCCAAAGTCAATGCATCTTGTTCCTAAGTGTGAATATGGGTAGTCAGAGTGAGCTGTTCTTATTGTTCAACAATTTAGGGGCTTGGGTTCCCATCAATCTTAAGATTTCTGGGCATAAATGTGTTTGGTAACAACATTATCAGCTAAATCTTTTCCTTTAAGTTTCCTTAATTCATCCTTGAGAGTTGTAATGACCAAATCTTTTTTCTGAAGACCTACATTTAGATCAGAGATTTCCATAGACTTTTGATTAACTTGATTAACTAAAGATCACATTGTTCTTTTGATCGAATAATGTTGGTTTAATCGAATCCTGAAGTTGCTTATAGGTCTGGTTTCAAATGTTTATTTTCTGCAATAAGTTTTGACACCCTATGATCCATTTCAATATTTATCGTTTTCAATCTCTTCTATGTCTTTCTTGAGCTTATCCTCATTCATATTTCCACTTAACGATTTAATCCTCTCTTTCAACTTCTTCTATGACCGAGTTTTCCTCTTGTGGACTGAGCTTTAATTCGTTTAATTCAAAATATTGATTAAAATTTGGAGCACTTTGATTGGAAATAGAATTGTCTCTTTGAAAAATTTCCTGATTAAGTTGAGTATCAACTTCTAAAGAGATGCAATGTTTTTCAAGAGTGGTATAATTTGAACAGTTTCTCGTAAGTCTCTTTTTTAATGAAATCTTTTTGTTGAGAAGCTCATCTCAAGTTGAGACATTTTCACATTTAATGCACCATTCTCAAAAGCATTATCCACAGTAGAATTCAAAATTATGTTCACTATATCTTTGTTGATGACTTGTTCCAAGAGTCGTTCGTTTTCATTTAAGACTTGATTCATTTTAACTTCAAACGTTTTTTACTCTAAACGATGTTGTTCCACAGCCTGTTCCATTTGATGAAAGATATTTTGGACTTCAGAAAGTTCATTAATTAAATATTGATGAACGTATTGATATGTACTTTAGTGCTTTTACAAATGGAATTATTTCATCCCTAACACAAGCTTTTGTATGTTCAAACCCCCACGAGCCCTCAGTGATGGCTGTAGTCGTGGTTCTTTCTTTGACAACCACGTCAAAACCTGTTAGGATTGATAAAAGTGACAATCTTATTGAGATAGAAACTCCTTTTAATAATTAAGAATAATAATATTGTGTAATAGGGTAAGTGAAAGGCTCGTGACTAAAATAAAGTCACAAGACTTAGCTAAATAGAAAAAGTCTAAAAGACAAGGGGGCTAAATGGTAAAAGTCTAAAAGACAAGGGCTCCATGCTCATATTGTAATTGGGTATAAATACCCCTCCACCACCTCATTTGTGAGGGGTGTCTCTAGGTGTTTCTTAATCTCATTCTAATCTTTTCTCTATATTCTCCTAATTCCTCTTTCTCTCTCTACTTTTCTCTCTCTAGGACTAAACTCTTATTGCTTTTTGATCCTATAATCATGACATCGCAAGTGGGATCAGAGCGGCTAGGACGATTCGGGATGTTTTAGTGTCTTATTTCGGGGTCAGATATTTTGGCTATAGGTTCTGCTTATTTAGTTTTGATTTTCGGTCAACAACTTATTTTGAGCTTATTTCAGTACCAAGATTCGTTCGTATGGTTTATCAGCAATATTCAGTGTGGTTTATTCAAAGTTTAGTCAGTTCATTTTCGTTTAGGCTTATTTCACATTCGTAGTTTCCGTAGCTATTTTCGTAGTGTTTATTTTGGATCGAGTTTGGTCCTGCTTACGGTTTTATCGTAAGATTTGTCCTAATTCGATCAGATTCAATCATAAGATGATACTAAAAACTTGCTTATTTTATATTTCAGAAATGGAAACATCAAAATCAGAAGTCAAAACTCGGGAAGCTTTAGTCAAAACTCTGTATTTCTAACTGTTTTCTTCTTCGAGTTCAGACTTGTTCCGAAAATGGTTCAGATATTTATTTATTTTATCAAGAATGGAAAAGAAAAGAAAGTAGATAACAGATCTATACAACAAGTTTACAACAAACTTAACTGCTACAACAAACCAATATTCACAGCCACACCGAGTTCACTGAAAATGAGTTACCGAGTTAACTCAGTAAACTCGGTAAAGACCCTCACTAGTCATACTCCCATCACAATCAACAACACATATCTAAACTATCATATATCCCTTTCTTACAACTCACACCATTCTCATCATATCACATACTCTAAACCGAATGAAACCATAATCATAAATGGAAAAAGAATTGATATGATGACCCTAGTATTTCCTTTCATTTGTGTTACATAAATAACCATCGTGTCCTTAACAGAACATCCACACGAAAGGATATCATCACAAGTCTATGATAAGAACATCTTTCTGGTTTAATATACGAAAAATAAAGAGAAAGACATATAACAACTTGTGTTATATTCTTTTCTTTTGATTTGTTCACAAACGCAAATACAAAATCATGAAGCAATAACCTATCATGGATCTATATGCTGAAGTCTTCTTGTGCGTTCAAACAACAAGGATGATACAGAAAAAGCTCGTGTATTTGTTGTTTGTGAATCAAAAAATTAGCAGCAGTTGGGATGTATTTTTGAGATAAGGATTTGTTATGTTAAAGGAAGATGGGTTTGTGCAGGCATAGGAGTGATAAGGGAGGAATTATTATTGTTGACTGAGTTAAGAGTTGTTCTTGATAAGAAAGAGGCGAATGTTATAATGATTTAGGGTTATGAAGTTGTAGGTCAGATATTATTTCAAAATGGTTATTGGCTGATTATATAAAATCATACATGGGTTGGTAAATGGGTTGTATGGACTATACCAAAAAATGATGGCTGCTTATTATTATTGGACTCAATCTAAAAATGGGCTGTTTGGAATTGAATCGCAAGTTATAATAGGCTGCAAACGTTTTGGGCTACAATTTTTTTTTAATTGATGAGCTGGACTATTGTGACTAAAAATGCAAAAACAAAACATCACTTATTGCTTAAAACGATCCGGATAAAAGATTCACGAAAACTGTTCAAAAGGCTAGTCTCAGGATTTAATCGTAAGAATTGGTTACGGGGATGATTCGTTATCATTTATTTGAAGTTGAAGGGAAACTTCACGGGCTGCATTGCTTGTTGTTTTTGTTTGAGTAAAAGTTATCTTAAAAAGATAAAAAGGTGTGTGTTTTATGAGATAGGGTTTGAGTGTGAGACTAAATTTTGTGAGTGTGTGAGAGTGTCTGCATACTATGAAGAGAGGCGTGTGTTTGTTTGTGTTAAAATGACACTAGGGTTAAGTGAGTGTGGATTATATAAGTGAGTATTAGGGTTTGACTTATATTTGATTTTAGTTAGGGTTGGGCCAAGATTTAAAACGTGGCTGGGCCAAGAGTTTAATAGGTTAATAAATCTTTGGGCTGGAATTAAATAGATAGTAAAAACGGGCTGGTGTATGAAATTTGGGCTGATGAATTATGAATAACACCAAAAACGTGTGTGTTAACATCTTGTGTTGGACATTTGTTGTAACAAATGTGAGAATTGCTTAAAGTGATACTAAATATTTTCAGTTCACGGTTTTTAATTGCGGGAAAGATTTTTTTGAAAGTGATTGATAATTTCGTGTTGAATTTTTTTTTGGCTCGTGTTGGATATTTTGGATCGAAAGTTTTGAAGTTTGTGTCGGAAATTTTTGGGTTCATTGTGATTAAATCAGAAAAAATGGGATCAAACGAGGAAATAATTCAATTACTTCAAAAGACACAAACGATTTTCAAACAAACACAACGTGACAAAGAGGAAAAATATCTTAATGATATTATTCAGTTACAAGATAAAATCAAAGATCTTGAAAACGTTGTTTGTAAAATGGGCAGATCAACTGACACACTTCGGTTGCTTACAAGTGAACAAAAAGCTTTTAAGGACAACTTACATAAGTCGGGTGTGGGATATAACGGTCCTTTTGTTCTTTCACAAGCTTATGCTAAAATTCCTAAGTTGTATCGTGCTTCTGAACTTTGTGATAAAAATGAACAACTGCATGTGTTTGATTCTGAGGAAACTCTTGAGGATGCTGAAAAGAGTCAATTAAAAATGAATGAGTTTCAAAAAGATGAAAAAGTTCAAGAGTTAAAGATTCAACCAATCGACTACGAAAAGTTGAACAAACTTTATAAAGACTTTGTTCCTCAAAAAGAGCTTTCTGCTGAGCAAACATATTTTTCATCTTCTTCTATTCCCTGTGTTAAAGATTCTGTTAAGATTCTGGAAACAAAAAGTATGCCGAGTGAGTCACCTTTGATCAAAGAGTTATACAATATAAAAGTTGGTTTTGAAAAGCTGTCTCTGTTAATAAAACAGAACAGTAAAAGGGCAAGCATTTTTTACACATCACCGGCAGAGATTGAACGTATTGAGTTTTGTCAAAAACAAGTTAAACCAATTCTTAATGAATTACAGGTTTACCTTGATGCTTTTCAGGATCTATTTCACAGAGATATAAAAGAAATGAAAGATGCGTTTGAGCAAAATGATGTCTATCTTGATGAAATTGAGAATCAAAATGATTTGTTGAAAGATCAACTCTTGGAAGCATCCTTAACTGCAGATATCAAGAATCTTGTCATAACTTCTTGTATGGAAATAAGGAATAAGGATTTACATGATGAAATTGAAAGAATTTCAAAAGAGTCAAACGATGTTTCATTTGAAGTCACTCAGGGATTGTCAAAACGAATTGTTGAATTGGAAAAAGATTTGTCAAAATCTGAGGCAAAGAGTATTGCTTTTGAAATCGCACTTCAACACAAGTCTCGAGAAAATAATTCTTTGAAAACAGTGCAAAAAGAAAATGAGAATTTTATGGCATCATTACAACTCGAAAATGCTCATTTGAAACAGACTTATAAAGATTTGTTTGAGTCGGTTCAAAGGTCAAAAGTTGAGACACATCAATGTGATGAAGCCAAAGTTAAGGACGATTTTGATGAGATTGAAACGAGAAACATTGAGTTGGAATATCGTGTGGCGTCATTAATTAAGGAGAATGAACATTTGAAGTTGACTTACAAAAACTTGTTTGATTCAATCAAAAAGTCGCGGGTCCAAACAAAAACTTCAAATGTAACACAAGACGAGGCAGAAAATCTGAAGTCTCAATTGTTTGAATTTGCTGAAACTAAGTTCAAAAACATTCTCGAAAAAATTGAATTTTTCAAAAAGAAGCAGTTGGATATTTCTGAACTTAACATGGAATCGGGGGAGAATGTTTGTGATAATGCCAAATGTGAGTTTCTAACAAAGTTTGTCGAGCTTGAAAAGGTTTTAACTCAACAAACAAAAGATTTTAATGACGTCAAGCTTGAATTGTCGAACAGAACAGCTAAATTTGAGGCGTATTTTGAAAAACTTGAAAAAACGAAAGTTGTTCTTGAACGACAATTGGCTCGTAAGGTTGATGATTCTAAAGCTGAAAAGGATCAATTTTTGAAAGAAATTAATCATTTGAGAACTCAATTGGAAAATCTGAAAGGAAAGTCTGTGCAAACTAAGTTTGATAAACATTCAATTTTGGGAAAACCACCAGCTGATAAATTGTTGATAAACTCTCAAATTTCAAAATCATGGTTTACTCCCAAAGTTGATGTGCAAAAGAGTTTGTCAAAACCAGTCACTACACAGTCTTTGCCTAAAAATGAAAAAGATCAGCTTTTAAAACGAATTGCATATTTGGAATCAAAATTGGCATCCTCAAGATATTCGTTCTTGTCAAAAAGAATATCATGAGTTGAGGACTTCATATAATGCTTTAAAAGTGAAGTTTGATTCTCTTAATCGGCAAAAATGGAACATCAATGTTTCAAAATCTTCAAAACCTAAAGAAAGTGTTTCGGAAAAGGTTCACACGGTGATCATCAAACCTAATCAACGAAGGGTTTCACCAGTTTACAACCTATTTCATTACTAAAAGATAGGAAGTTTTCTAAGATATCAAAGTTTTGAAACATTTTCTCCTCATAAGGGTTTTAAGACAAGAGCTTCAAATGAAAATAATCAATCTTTTGAAACATCACACTCGTGTTTTACACCGGTAAAACAAGTGTGGAGCCCAATTAAGGAATCTCAAACTTTTGAAGCATCTTCTTCTCAAAAGAGTTTTAAGACAAGTACTTTCAAAGGAAAGAATCATGTTTTTGTTACTCACCCACAGCTTTGTTTAATTACCACCGTATAACAAGTGTGGAGGCCAAAGCAAAGTCATTCGAAATCTTTCAAATATTCCAAATCAGAAATGCTTTCGATGCAAAACAAGAATGACTTTGCTTCAACCATCAACAAGAAAGGAAGAGTTTCAAACGAAACAAATTTTCAGGATGTTTCATCAAATGACATTAACAAATGGAAATCTTCTTCGTCAACAAGATTTAAAACTCCATTTGAAACACCGAGTTTCAAAAATCAATGGAATATCAAGAGGAATTTTAAATCTCCGTTGATTCCACGAGAGTTGTTTTCAAATGAAACACCGGTTTCAAGCCCTCGTTGGACACAACATCTTTACATCGACTTGACATAACTTTCAATTGGTTTTCAAAACTTGGTAAACCTATTAGCACTGTGCTTAAATGGGTTCCAAAAGTGTTGTCCTAAATACGATGACAAAGTTTGTATCAAATGTCAGATTGCAACCCGATCTTCAAATAAAAGAGAAGTTACCGTTTCCGTGGCGCTTTACCTTAAAAAGAAGAGAAATCTTCTTGTTTTGAGCAAAATTTATTCATCTAAAAAAAAGATTTTCAAAAGTTTGCTCACCAAAATGGCTTGTTATTAAATTTCAGATAACAACCCGGTTTTAAAAAAAAAAGAAAAAAAAAGAAAAGTGTACGTTTCAGTGCTCTTTATCTTTAAAAGAAGAGAAATCTTCTTTGTCTCGAGCAATATTTTATCAACATATTTTCAAAAAGTGTGCTCGGGACATACGACTTCTAAGTATAATTCAGCTATACTCATCTTCCCAAATAAAGGAAAGTGTTACATTTTTTGGTAAATTTAATCCTCCACAACAGAAGTTACAACTTCTTGACTGAGCTATTTCATTAAGCTATTCAAATCCTTGAGCTCAAGCAAAATGGTATACAAATGAAAATGTTTTGAACAAATGAATAATAGTCGATTTAAAAGAAGTTGTGGTCAAGTATGTTTATATCGATAAGCGTGAAAATGGTGAAGATTGTGTCCGGTTACGATCGTTTCCTAAAATTAACAGGATGAGGAGTGAGCAATCTACTGACCATACGTTTTAGATATTTATATACTTTGACGCAACTATTTTTCAAATTTGTTTAGAACATTCAAAAATGTTCCAAATCATAATCATGCTATAATATCCGTTTCTCCTATTGTTTTACAAATTCTCATATAGCTATTTTAAATCCATTGGTCTATCAAAAATATCATTAGTGTATGCTATTTTTGAGTGGGAGAAAATTGGATTAAAATGTGATCAAGAAAGATAAATGCTTAAGTGTGTGGAATATCAAAGTGATCTAAAAGACTCAAAGTGCAATCAACTCTTTCCTCCATGTGCAAAATAATTTTGAATATCAATGCACATGTGTAGGGGGAGTATTTCTCAAAAAGTAAAACTTTCAAAGTGTTAAATGTTTTGATTTATATCAAACACTTTGATTGATTTTCAAATGGTTTTATGGTTTCGATCTTAATACCCATCAACCAACTACCTTACAATGATCAAAGAAGAAATAAGATGGTAAGGTTAGGTATTATCCCATGATCCAACCAGAACCGGAGGGATCTACCCAGAGACATTCCATAGATAGAATATAGGTCCTTAGGTATGATGGAGTACGAAAGTGAATGAATAATGTTAACTAAGGCATGAGTTATCATCGGAACAAACCCAACAAGATGATAATGAGGACGCGTTGGTTTAAACAACATTGAATGATTGAAGAATGCAAAAATAATGATGATGGATAAAGAGTAAAAGACATAAGCCCGTCCACAACTTTAGGTAAGAAACCGGGTTAAATACATATCTAACTAATATCACAAAATGATATTAGATATTGAAGAAAGACATCAATGACCCAGTGATTGCAATGCTTAACCCTGTCCCAGCCACTCAAGATTCTCTCAAAAGAATCTTGTTTCATTGTCACGGAGATTAAACGCATAATCTATTGACATCTCACTCCGAGATGTTAATTATTGAACAAGAGTGGCATCTCTCCCAGCCTCCGATCACTAAAACCACAAAGCACTAATTGAGTCTAGAGCCAAAAAAGATCTAATCCATAAATCACACATAGGCAAACAAAAGTACATTCGTATTAAACATCAAAGATACAAAAAGGTACAAGAGTCGCTTACATTTCTAAGAACATTGCATGTCTTTGTGACATGCGCGGCAACATTCAATAAGTGATACTATATGTAAAGTATTCGACAATGCTGGAATGGAAATCCTACCAAGCTAACATCAAGCCATGTGAACTAGGTCACTAATTTGAAAAATGATTGTTTAATGATTACAATTAGTGTAACTAGTAATCAAAGTGATCTATAGTTTATCGAGGTTTTTTTGAAATTTGTTTCGAAAAACACACACATCATTTCTTATGATTTATTCAAGGGAATTTTGGATTACCAAGGTTACATATAGATGTCGCCAATATGGATAAGGTTGGATTGTTGAATTGAAGTTAGTAGTTTGACTCTCATGTCTATAGACTGCACTCTCCACACATGACTTCATATCGAATATTCAGGCGTAAAAGATTTGGAATATGTTTGATGGTCATCAAATGCAATCAGGGATAGAGAAGTGTTCAAGCTGGATATTTCGATAGAGTGCAACATTTAGGGGGGAGAAATGTGAAGTATGTGTATACGAATGGTTGTTTATTTGGGAGGAAGCAATTGGGGGGAAGAACATCAACAACATCTCTACCTTTTAGAAACAAGAACACCGTCATAACTCATTCCTTCATATCTCATACATAAAGTTCAAAGATACACTTCCGCAACTCTGATAAATCAAAGAACTTCATCAACTTCATCAAATCATCAAGTTATTGATCAAGACAAAGGTTCTACATGAGGAAGAGTGTAAGCTGTCAAGAAAGAATGAGTATGTTGGTTAGAAGATTCAAAAGACAAATCAAGATGGATTCATGGTAAACAATGCTGATATGAAAAGATCTCAAAGGCAAAGATGAAAGAAAAGGAAAAGATCAAGATCAAGATCAAGATCACAAGAGCATGATTGGAACAAGACCACTATTACACAACAAGAATCAAGACAAACAAGATTTAAAGTTCAAAGATCAAAGTCACAAGAGAGATCTTAATGATCATCCCTTAGGGGGAGATTGTTACGAATAAGAAAATGATGATCATTAATGCAATCAAAGAGAGATCTCAATGATCGTCCCTTGGGGGAAGATTGTTAGGATTGATAAAAGTGACGATCTTATTGAGATAAAAGTCTTGTAATAAATAGAATAATAATATTGTGTAATAGGGTAAGTGAAATAAAGTCATAAGACTTAGCTAAATAGAAAAAGTCTAAAAGACAAGGGGGCTAAATGGTAAAAGTCTAAAAGATAAAGGGGCTAAATGGTAAAAGTCTAAAAGACAAGGGCTCCATGCTCATACTGTAATTGGGTATAAATACCCCTCCACCACCTCATTTGTGAGGTGTGTGTCTTTAGGTGTTTCTAAATCTCATTCTAATCTTTTCTCTAATCCTCCTCCTCCCTGTTTCTCTCTCTACTTTCTCTCTCTACTTTCTCTCTCTAGACTATACACTATATTGCTTATTGATCCTGAATTAAAGACCTCATAAATAGGTTATTAGATATGTTTTAGGAATAGTTGGGATTAATCACTGCAACCTGGATAACCTACCTCCCAGACAATTCGAGACTAATTCAGAATCACAGGAAATATAGGATAGACTGCATATGCACATTCAGGTCTATCGACTTTAGAACCCAGTAATGAAACCATAGTTTGACATTGCACAGGAAATTATCTTCGAAACAATAATAATGAATTAACTAGGTTAGCATGTTTTCTCTCTTGATATCTCCTATCCTTTTAATTTCAGTTATTTATTTTATTGTATTGTTTTCTATTTTCTTCAATTAAAATCAAAAAATCATTTTCAAAACGTGACATTTCAAATTAAAACTAATTACACCTTAGCTCTTGGGACGACCTCAGATTTACCATTCTATACTACCTACGATCGGGTTCTCTGCCCGTTAGTGCGTCATTAGGTAGATCGAGTTTTATAAATTTACAACTTGATAAAAATATATTTTAAGAGAAAATACGCATCAAGTTTTTAGCGCCGCTGCCGGGGAGCTAAAAATTAGAATTAATTTGAATATTTTCTCTTCTTTTTCAAAACTCTATATCTACAAGAACCATGGCAGGAGTATACGTCAATACTCTCACTATGGAGCAATACCTAGCATTGTCAAGAGAAAACCAGGCACAGGGCGTAGTTAAACCCGAAATTAGAGGCAATGTTAATTTCAAAATTAAGAGTCAGTTTATGCGCGAACTGAGGGAAGACACTTTCTCCGAGAATAAAGATAAAGATGCTCACGATCATATTGATTGGGTCCTCAGCATTGTTGGCTTATTCAATATTCCCAAAGTCTCTAACGATGCAGTCATGCTCTGAGTTTTTCCCTTCACTCTTACCGGATCCGCAAAAAGATGGGTGGACAGACTAGCCCCAAGAACTATCAATATCTGGAATCTCCTCAAGAAGGCCTTTATCTAAAGGTACTACCCACCTTCCATGACCTCAAAGTAGCTTGAATACATCCACAACTTCAAGAAAGAAGGAGATGAATCATTATACCAGGCCTGGCAGCGGTATAATGACCTGCTATGCAAGTGCCCTACTTATGATATCAACAATCATCAAAAGGTAAATATCTTTTATGAGGGTTTGAGCACTATGAACCGTCAATTGCTTGATTCACAGGGACCCATCCCCGGGATGAGACCAGCCAAAGCTCTCATAATAATTCAAACCATGGCTGACCACTCTCAGAAATGGCACGACGGCTCAACAAGCAGGAATATCAAAAGCAATAGTAGCAATGATGGACTAGCTGATTTAGTAAACAAGTTGGACAACCTGGGATGAGACATGAAAAAGCTAAAGGAAAGTGTTCATGCAATCTAGGTTGGATGCCAAATTTGTGAAGGACCTCACCTCGACAAGGATTGTCCCCTCAATGAGGTTGTTAAACAAGTGGAAGAGGTCAGATATGGAGAATTTAGACGAACAACACCCTTTAACGGAAGTAATGGAGGAAAATTTCGTGTAAGACCACCTGGATACTACACTAAGATTGATAATCGTCCACTATATGCTGAAAGGAGGCAAAGCTTATAAGGATTATTGGCTAAGCATCAAGAGGAATCTCCTTGAAGAAGTACTGAAATGGAGGTATGGATTAAAAAGCTTAAAGAAAATGCCAAGATTAACATGAGGAACCAAGACGCCTCTCTTAAAAACTTAGAAACACAGATTGAACAGTTAACTAAGGAAATTCATTCTGATAAAACCCTTGATTCATCCTCAGAACAAATTAAAACAATTACTGCTGATCAGGAAACATCTGGGCTCAACAAACTCCATGGAGTATCCTTCATATCAGATCCTGAAAGTGATGCTACTGAAGTTTTACAACACCAACTGCCACGTAAAGAGTTAAATCCAGGAAACTTCACACTCCCCTGCACGATTGGTAAATTTATTTTTTATGGCCTTGGTCTACCTAGAGGGCTAGTATTAATGGTAATGACTTGGTGTCTACTATTTGAACACTTGCATCTTACCAATTTAAGGAAAACAAATATGCTCTGTGAAATGGCAGATATGTCTAAAAAGGCACCCTTAGGAATAGTTGAAAACGTTTTAGTTAAGATTGGTAAATTCTTATTCCTTTCTGATTTCGTAATCATTGACAACACCCCTTCTGAAACTACAATTCTAGGGAGACCCTTTTTGGCTACCATCCGTGCAGAAATAGATGTCTTCGCTGGAAAAATATCATTAGGAATTAATGAAGATAGAATAAGTTTTGATTCGTATACTTATGTATACGAATCCTAGTGAAAGAATTTTCATGGTTAGACCCCAATCCCCTGCACAGAGTAATAATCAAATCGATTACGAAGAGTCAGGTAACTGGGACAATAGGTCCCCTAACTTAGATGATCGGGAGCCTAAGAAACGGAAAATTGAATTAGATAAGAATGTTCCTAAAGCACACTTCTGTAGCCCTATAAAACAGAATATCAAGGAACAAACCAAAATGTGGCCATCTTGTGATCCCGACAAAAAAAATGTGTGATGGTGGGATAGAAATCTGTGAGGTATCTAAAACTGGGAATTTAAGGTTTTGGTACTGCAACTATGATAATGAGAGAAGAAATATAAAAGGAAAAGGACTATCCTTTCCTGATTTCCTCTTAGCTAAATACGGAAAAAGCCAAACCGATGCCTTGATTTGGGACAGTAGATATGTTGAATGGTGTGATATTAGTCCATCGTCTAAAGCATCTTCTCAAGAATCAAACAAACCGAGACCTAGAGATTATACCTATAGGCAATGGACTTTGATTAAGGTCGGGCATACGGACATAAGTGAACCTGTGAAAAAAGCACTATTAAAATTATGGTTAATTGATTGTTTCCAAGATAACTCGGCCTTGTTGTTAATTAATCCCGCATCATAGAGCTTTGATGATTTAACACTGTTGGGAATTCAATTTAGAAATCGATAAGCTAGCAGATGAGTACGAACTTGGAATAGGGAAGAAGGGACACATTCTAGATCACATATGGGAATATTGTAACCAAGTGCATAATTAAACAAATTTGAGGAGGAATTTTCTCATATTACAGAGGTTGCCGAAAAAGAATATGATAACCCTGTTATAAAAACATATAATTGTAAGACCTTCATTCGGAAATTACTACACCAAGTGAGCCAATCATCAAGGGAAATGAAATTTCAACAGCAGTATGGTTCCAATTTGTCATTCCCCTACCTAGTAGCAATACATGGTGTTCCTTGCTACTCTTATTCGCACTTAATCTCGAATGAGGGAAGGAACACCTTATTACTTAGTAAATAAGGGTGGAGTCAAGCTCGTGACTCAAACAAAAATAAGCGCTTTGTGGGAGGCACCCCATGACTATCTTTCATTATGCATATTAGTTAGTTTGTATGTTTTCAACTTTGTTTTACATGATCCAGGAGCTAGGAGGCATTTATCGAGAACGGCTCGACTCATAATCAGGTGGTAACTTTGCTGAAATTGCAGCAGTTGCGACGTAACAACTTTAGTTATGCCGTAACCACTAAAGTTACGACGTAACCCATTTCACAGTTACGCTGTAACATCTTAAAAACTTAAAATTTTTACCATTTGATTATGACGTAACCACTATGGTTATGCCATAACCTCCTTCTGAAATCTTAAAAATTAAAGTTTTAAACATGTCTAAACCTTGTATACGTAAATGGTCTTTGTGGGTATGTTCTCTGGAAGCCCTCACGAGACTAAACTCGTCCACTTGGGCCACCAAGTGGTTTAAAAGGCTTGTTGCATATGCTAAATGAAACCGTGATTCCTACGAAAGTGAGTTAGGTTTGTATTTCCTATACACTTTATAATTCTTGTAGAACGCTTTTATGCTTTGGTTTGTTTTGTGATTACAGGGGATTAAGAGCTTGCGAGAAGACGGAAATAATCTAAAGATTTCTGCCAAATTTCAAATTTCAAAGCAATGCTCAAGGAGTTTCTTGTCTTAATTCTATTCTTTCCTTTTTATTTCATTTCTTTAAATGTATAATAGGGACATTGTACAAATCAATTAGGGGGATGGGATTAGAATTAATACTTGACATATGTTTTGCCTTCGATTTTCTAGTTTTCTTTGAAAAACTTTGACAAAATTTTGACAAATTTTCTAGTAGAATTAAATTTTTGACAAATTTTTCTTAAATAACTAGAATTAATCTTTGCCGAATGCACATTACCCTTTATTATATTTAGTGAGATTTAAGCCTAATATTTCGTTTCTATTATATTACTCAAAAATCCACTAAAATATTGAGTGTGCCGTGTAGACTTTAGAACTTGGCATGTACATCATTTCGAGACCTAATTGATTAGCAGGAATAGATAGTTCAAGAAGGTAACATTTAGGAAATCACCCAAATAGCCTGTATGTGTGCGTTTATCGACTTGTTACACTGATTTGTCGTCCTCCCGTGATAAACCCTTCTGTTGCACTCATTATTAGTGCGAGATACCCCTAGATCACCCATGTTGAGCCAATCTATGTTTTCACCTACTCTAAATGTTTCGTTACACCATTTCACCTTAGCCTTCCCTGTAGTCTTAATTTTTCTTTGTGTTGAAATCTCTGGCTACTTAAGTCCATGGTTTGGGGGAATGGGAACGAGAATTATATACTTTCGTGGAAGACCAATCAGTTATGATCTATCAAGACCCCCTTGTATCAACACTTTCAACATTGTTTACTCAAGTGGGGGGATGTACGTATAATATCGAATATTCCATGGGCAATAATTAAAGATATAAACCCCTGTAGCATTTGCATATTTACCATGAAGAAAAGAGGGTGCAACAAAAAGGCCACCCATGTGCTAAAAAAATGTAAAGATGGTGCAAAAATAAAATAATAATAATAAAAATGGAGCTAGTAGCCTATAATTGCACCAAAACATCTTTGTAAAATGGAAGTAGCCCATTATTACACCAAGTTATACCGATACTTTTGAAGAATAGAGCTAATAGCCCATTATTGAAGATCAGATTTTCAAACTTTGACTCTTGGACCCATGGATGGACAGTAGCTAGTTATGACAACCTTAGATTACTTTAGACTATTTGTTTTGTGTTTTTACCATTAAATGTGTATCCCATGTCTATCCTAACCCTTTAGCACCCTTTAAATCACAATACCCTTGTTGCCTATGACTGTGCAATTGAGAGATCACCCCAAAAATGAAACACTTAGACAAGTGAAGAGCTGAGTGACTTTTTATCCTCTTTTCATGAGGTGTTCGGCTTTGATGTTTTCTAGCATAAGAGTTTTATAAATTTATTTCTTAAAGTTATTCTTAAGAAATCTTTTTATGAAATGTTTTAACAGGTTCTACTTAAGGGCAAGCAGAAGTCGAGTGGGGGGATATTTGATAACATCAAATATTTAATACTTTTTGGT
>BQNB010024056.1:3805-61144 GCA_026074375.1 Tanacetum coccineum
AATGTTGGTAAGCTTCCGAAACAATAACAAAACTGATTATTCTTTCTCTTGCAAAAGAGACTGTCTATGGGTCAAGTATTGTTAGGATTATGAAAAAGACTCGGTCACCCCCGTGTATCGTTTAGCATAGCATAGCTCGTAGTTAGAAAGTAAGCGTATGGATCTCGGTATTGGGCCGAGTCTTTTACCCAAGTGTAAGCCCATACCCAAGCCCATAGAGCTTACAAACACTTGTATATAAACCCCTTTCCAGCCATGGGAAGGGGTTGGTTGTTCATTTTATCATAAAGCTTTCATTTGGTTTTTCTCTCACTAGAAACCTCACTTTCTCTCTCTAGATAATTAGCCAACTCAATCATCCATGCTTGTGTTATGATATCTAATATACTACACAACGTTGTGAGAAAATTATCTTTTCTAAGGATTATAATTCGTTAATAAACCTAAATTCACACTTAAGGAACTTTTCACGTCACTTAGCAAGCATATTAGTCATTTATATCTTTTTAAGCAGTTTTGTCATTTATATATTTTAGATCAATTTTAGTTTAATTTTGTAATTTTAAATCTTAGAATTAATATTAGTTTAATTTTTAGTATAAAAATAGTTTAAAACCAAAAACATTTATGACAATCAAGCTCGATTTACAACTTGAACGTAGATTTCCATTCACCTCTCGCCGAGGAAAACGATACCCGTGTTGATTACTTATTATTCTTTCCTAAGAATAATTTGTATGATACTTTGCTTACGTATACGTATATATATCTTATAAATATATATATAATATATCGGAGGGTTTTATTTGATTTGACATCAGAAGGATAACCCTAAATTAAGTAGGGGATATACTCTGCTAGTTTAAATAGGCCAAGATAATGTCAAATCCTAGTTTTGTCGGATAAGGCTTAGGCCGAATTATGGGGAAACCCTAATGAGCATGAGGCCTATAAAAGGATCAACAATCATCATCAATGATTTTTCTTTTCTTTTTAGTATAAGTAGAAGATTAAACAAAAATACAAAAAAATATATTTGCTCTTCCGGATTTTTCGATTTTTCTCGTTAATTTGTGAATATTTAAAATTTACAAAGTTGGTAAAAGAACACCAACAAATAATACCTTCAATTGAGGTATTATCCATCAATAAGTTCCCGAACCAAAGATTCAAAATTTTTACCGTTTGTGTCACTTACGAAAAAGGCGCACCTCTTTTGTAAAATTTATTTTACTTAAGAGAGTTACCCTAAGTTTGTTGATTATTCGGTAAACAAAAATATTTCCTTTTCTCATTTCTTTTCTCATTTCATTTGTTTGTTTAGTGCATGCGCACTAGAAATTCCTATTTTCCAAATAATTCAAACGTAACCATTCCGAGACGTCGTAATAGAAATCGTGCTCCAAACATAGTCGAACCCGAGCTTCCTACTATCGTTGCACCAATGGTGGAACGTACGATGAAAGAGCTACTCCGTGCACCCACGAAAGGGTACGGAGAAGCTATTGTTTTACCGGAAATTAATGCGGATCATTTTGAGATTAAAACGAATTTGCTTCAATTGGTTCAAGCGAATCCATTTTACGGTCGTGAGAGTGAGAATCCTCATGCTCATATTAATAGTTTCAAAAGGATTACCTCGACTTTACGATTTAGGAATGTGAATACGATTGATTAAGCTTTGATGTTTTTCCATATTCGCTCGAGTGGAGCCGCTAAAACGTGGTCGAGAAGGAACCACCAAATTCAATCTCGACTTGGGAGGATCTCGTGACCAAATTTGTGAATCAATTTTTCCCTCCTTCGAAAACCACTCATTTAAAGAATGAAATTTCTCGATTTACACAAAAATGAGGAGACTTTTAGTGAAGGTGGAACGCTTTTAATGAGTTGCTCAGAGCTTGTCCCCATCACGGATTTAGGAGTTAACTCCAAGTTGATACCTTTTATTAACGGTTTAAACGCGAATGAACAAGAGTCCTTAAATGCTGCGGCGGGTGGAATTCTTTGAGTAGCGATAGAGAGGCGTTAAACATAAATTGAGAATAAAACAAAAGTTCGTTTTTTCACGAATAGACCAATGTTTCTAGGATGAATGCTACTTCTAGTAAAACGGATGAAAGAATTGATAGGCTTGCGGATCAACTTTCGACCTTAGTCGAGATTGTTTCTAAGAAAGTTGTCACTCATGCTCCAGTTAAAGCGGTTGAGGAATCTTGCGTTACTTGTGGTGGTGCCCATTCTTGGTATAATTGTCCGACTACCAATAACAATCACGCTAGTGTTTGTGTGACCACGGGTACTTACAATCAAGTTAACCCTCCAAACCGAGTTAGTAATCAAATGGCACCACCCGGTTTTACTCCGGTGCAAAACAATGGCCAAAATAGGTTTAATCAGAATCAAGTTCAAGGGTATAATTTTAATCGGGGAAATAATTTTCATGTTAATCAAGGATTTCAAAATAATCATGCTCCGAATTTTCAAAACCAAGGATTTCAAAACCAACCATTTCAAGTGCCTAATAATCAAGTTTAACAAGAGTTTTCAAATGATTTTTCAAGTTACAAGAGAATACGCTCAATTGATGAGAAACATGCAAATCAAAATCAACTCGTTGAAAGGAGACATTAGAAATGAGTGTTCGAGTCTTGAAGATCCTTTCTTCGGAAAGTTTATTTTCGTTCTTATAAAAAATATAAAAATCCAAAAATATTTTTCTTCTTATTTTTATTTTTCCTTTTCTTTTATAAATATTAAAAATACCAAAAATATTTTTTATTTTTATTATATTTATAAATTTTAAAAAAATATATATTTATATTCTCCTTTATCCTCTTACTACATTTAATTCTTTTCTTCTTTATCCTCTATTCCGTTTAATTATTCGACATGTCTTCGTATAATCATTTTGGTTGCTCGTGGTGTGGAGGTCCGTTTAATGGTGGAAACTGTCCGAGTTGTAGCAATGTAAGATCCGGAAACGAGTTTGTCTATAACCCAAATCCTTATTCTTATAATGAAACACCGAACTTCTTCAACCAACCTCCACAACCCCAGTACGAGACATACTCGTGTGAGTTATGTGGGAATGATTCTCACTATGGTTTTGATTGTCTGCCACGGTTACTGCTTGTCTATGAGCAGGAACTGTGCTACAATCAAAACTTTAGTGATAATTATTATCCACAAAATTTACTGAGTTTACCACAATAATTTCTTTGCTGTGAAAACTGTGGGGGTCCTCATGAAAGTTTTCAATGTCAATCGATGAATCAAAACCACTTTGAGCATAATTCTAACTATTCCAGTTTTGACCAACCCCCGCAGTATTTCATCAATCATCCAAAAGACCTTAATCAGCAAAGGATAAGTGATGTGCACGTTATATGGGATAAACTAGAAGAGTCACATAATGAAATTCTCAACATGGTGCGATCATTTTGTGAAATGGTAATTCAACAAAAGCTGGCGGCTAATATTAGTACTCATACTCCTGAGCCTTCGAGACATTTCAATTTTACTTATGATGATGACGATGACGACGAGGAGTATTCTATTCCTTTAAAAGATATGCCTCAAATTTCTCCATCTATTGCTCTCGCACCCGTGTCTTCTATTATGGAGCCTGAGGACTCTCTCACCATGGGGGACGAGCATCTTAGCACTATTTCTGAAAAGGAATCGGACGAATTCATAAAGTCTAGTGTTGAGGACCTTGTCCCAATCCCAAGTGAGTCCGAGGATATTCTCAAGAGCGATAGTGATTGTGTTTTACCTTCGAGTGATGATTTCTCTCCCATTTTTGAGGAAAAATCCGTGACTTTCTCTAACCCCTTTTCGATTCAAATAACGATTTTACCTCTAGTGATGACGAGTCACTATCCGATGAGGACGTTCCGGAAGATGTTAAAATTGACTCGAACCCTCTTTTCGAATTTGATGACGAATATATCTCTAGTGACGTAAATCCTCTTTTTGATGAGGTGTTAGAGGACATTGATTAGAAGGATTCTTATAATTCCAACCCTGATGAGTTGACTTTCCTAGTCACACCTCTTTCCGATTCTAATGAGGATGAGTGTCTCGCCCCTAGAGACGACGTTGAGCTTTTACTTCACCATGATCCGTCTATTAGCATTGTTTCCATTCTTGAGGAATTCACCAATGAACCGCTTCTCGAAGAGAATGATGATTTATTTGATTTGGAATCAAAAGAAAATGACTAGAAGAAGATTTTGTACGATGCTCCAATTGATGATTTGATTACGGAGGATAAAGTTTTTGACCCCGGGATTTATGAGAAGAGTTTTTCTCTGACATTTGTGAACTTAACCTTTGAGGATCGCCATTATCTTCCCATCACATTTGTTATCCGAATATTTCTTCCTTATCTCACTATAATCTATCTTGAGAGTTTGTCCTTATTGATGACACTAGCCCTAATCTCCCTCCCGTAGGTGTTTTTAGATCATGACCCAAGAAGCATAAATGATGAACCTGATAATGATGATTTGATTACGGAGGATAAAGTTTTTGACCCCGGGATTTATGAGAAGAGTTTTTCTCTGACATTTGTGAACTTAACCTTTGAGGATCGCCATTATCTTCCCATCACATTTGTTATCCGAATATTTCTTCCTTATCTCACTTATTCGGTGGATTCTCCTTTTCTTCTCTCCTCCGGGAATGAGGATACTATTTTTGACCCCGACATCTCCACTTTTCATTTTTTTTCTCTTAAGCCGATGGCATATGAAAATCCGATGTTGATTTTTCCATTCTTTTGTTTCTGCCCCAAGGACAAAGGAATTCGAGGAGAGTCAAGCTAAAGACTCGTACAAAAACAAGCGCTTCTTGGGAGGCAACCCGTGTCTTTTCTTCTTTCTATTTTCTTGATTAATAAGTAAGTGTGTGATTTTATAGCCCAAGTGTGGGGGCGTGCTTCTTTCTATGGTATGTGGTTCCGTTTTTGCAGGATTCCTTATGATCATGAAGACCCGTGCTTGTTTTCAATCCTCCAATCATCTGGTCTTTGATCTTTTACTTATTTTGGTATCCTCAATCCTGATCATGTATATATATATTGGTTCCCCTTTCACACTTTTGCCTTTTTCATTCCTAAGTGTGGGGGGAAAACCCGACATTTTTGAACATTGAGGCCAATGTTCAATTCTAAGTGTGGGGGGGGGGGATTTCTATCCAAATGTTACTTGTGCCTTGCTGTGTCCCTCGTACCCCGTTTTCCCATAAAAAAATTAAATTTTTAAGTCTTAATATCTAGTTTATTGTTCATATAAAAAAAATAAAAATGTTGAAAAATAAAAAATAAAAAATAAAAAAAAAATAGTTGACACGAATGTAGGCTTTTTGTTGGTGAGAATGAAAAGTAAATTTTGACCCGACCGGTTTTATATCTTAGCTTTCTCCTTAACCATAAATAGATTGATTTTGCTAATCTTTTATACAATATGAGCTACTAAAAAGGACAAGTCTATCTTGAAAATGTAAAGACTTTGCAAGTTCCCATATGAATTTTAAATATGCGAAGATCGATTTATTAGAGTTGAGATTGTTGCCAGTCTATGTGACTTGTTAAAGTGCCGATCTTAATTCGTTAGGCTAAGTATTCACGAGTTTCTTTATTAAAAAAATTAAATTATGAAGAACAAGAGATGATAGTGTAGAATATAAGTTTTGATGCTAAGCATTGAATAGTGGATTTTCTTTAGGCTCATAAGTGTTTAATTGTGGTTTTTGCTCCCATTAGCTTAATAAACGTTATTATAAATTGTTAAATAAATAAAGTTTCTTTGGTTTTTGCGATTCTTAGTTTAGATCACTTCGTAGAGATTCCTTCTGGTAAAAGTAAGGTACTATATCAACGGTTTTTGTCAGTGTTAGTGGAGAGAATAGACTCTGGATCCATGGTCGGTCGCCATACCGAATGTGACAGTTGTTAAAAAGACACAGGACTTGAAATTTGGCTATAATAATAATTATTGTAATAAACTGAAGCCGAAATAAGACTTCTGGATCATGGTCGGCTGGCATACCGATCTGTGCAGTCGTTTTAAAGGGGTGGATGATAAATATTAATAAAAACTATAGGCTTGATAAAAGTTTATCTACTCTTGCCGGATCACACCGTTGTGGTGGTCTTTTAAAATAAGGATCATAGTAATTATAATCCGAGAAGATTAAAAGTTTGTGCATCTTGCCGTTGCTCCATCGATGTTGCAGCCTTCTTAAAGTCGAGGAAATTACTCAAGGTCGGAATATGTTTGCTTGCATCTTGGCCGGTCACAACCGATGTTGCAGCCTTCTAAAGGACGAGGGTTTAATATTGTTGCAATATAATATAATAAAAGCCTCATCTTTGGAACCTTGCTTAAGTAACCTAATAAAAGCCAAATTTTGGTCGCCTCGATGTGGACTTTAATCTTGATGACATTTGATCTTTTGAAAAGGGCTAGGAGCTAATTATTGCGTTTTTAACCGTTACGCTTTATTTTTGGAATTAATAAGTATCGAAATAAAGTCTTAAAGAGCCTTCGGGTATATGACTTAAATAAAATCTTGAGATACAAAATTAGGAATAAGGGAGGAAAAGTAAGTACACAATTAGCTTTTATGAGTAGTGTTAGCATCATAACTTGTATTTTACAATGATCTTGTTTTTAAGCTTGGCTTGGAGAGGTGAAAGTCGGGGACGATGAATTTATCCATTTGGACACTTTTTGTGCTTTTTGTTTCGTGATCCTAAAAGTTATCAATGAATAATGAAAGCAATACATTATGTCACACATGAATAAGTTGTAAGTTGGAAATTATGAAAATCATAAGATTAAAAAAAAATTAAAAATATTTTTGGTTAAAACGGGGGTGCTTGCGAATTAAATGATTTTTGAACCTTTTAATGGACCCTTTCTGTTCTTGTTTGATTGTGAGGGGTCATAAGTTAAAAGGGGATAAAATTATTTATTTCCGAGTTTGTTTTATTTACATTGTGTGTGGGACCAGCAATGACTTAGTGTGGGGGAATTTGATGTGCGCTAAAACACACATCATTTATAACCCGTAAAACACTATTAATTGGATTAAAAATGCTAAAATATGCTTAATTATCTTGCAAATATGTTTGTTTGGTATTTTTATATCTTTGCAGGTAAAAGAATTGAAAACGGAGCAAAAACGGGTATTTACGGGTTCATCACGATCAAGAGTGCCTATTATTCAAAATCAAGACAAAGTCATGAAAAGTCCCCGAGCATGCCATTGGAAAGAGCATGATAATTTGAGTCTGATGGTGCTTTCATCTCTTATTGGGTCGGCTCGACACCATTTATATGGGTCAGACCAACCCATACTTTAACAAAAGCCCAAGTAAAATTTTCAGCCCAAGTACAAATTGAGATATCAATTTGATTTGTGATGTGCATTTTCCCCACACGTGCCCCAAATTAAATAAAATGAGGTCACGTGACCTCCCACCATAAATTTTCTTGTCTAGTTAAAATCCAACACGTGGCAAAGGAGTTATATTTAAGCGTTTATAGAACGCATTGTTATAGTCCACATGGCAAAATCTTACTAGTGGATTAATGGATTATGCGCTGGCATCTCCACGTGGAGGCACGCGATAGGAGGATCAGGCATTTATGGTGCTGGCGGTTACGATGAGAATGGATCTCGAGGGTTGAATTGCAATTTCTTTGGCTTTTAAAAGCCGCACGCTCCCTCAACTTGATTCATTCTTTTTCATAAATTTTCTACTCGTTTTTTTTTCTCTTTTTAAGTTACGTTTTTTATCTTTGTAATAGCTTTTTTTATTCTGCTTATTAAGTTTTGTATTCAGCTTATTTTAGTTTTTCTGGCTTATTGTAAACATTTTATTCTCCAGCTTATTCAGGCTTATTGTAACAAAGATGTTGTGGCTTTTTGATATGAGGATGGTTTGATTTTTAGCTTATATCTTGGTGCTTATTGTTGCTTATCTCTCTTTATTTTCTTTAGCTTAACCTCGTATAATCGAATCCTTAGCTTATTTCTTGTGTGACTAAGCTATCCTATAGCTTATTCGGTAGAATCTAAGCTTATATAATCAAATAGCTTTCTTTTCTTGTTAATTTAGCTCGAATACGCTCCTTGGCTTATTTCGAGACCGCTTTATCTCCTAGCTTGTTTATTCAGTTAAGCTTTTTCTAGCTTATTCGACTAGTAGCTTTTAGGAGTAGATCTCATAGCTTAATTGATTAAGCATGTCTCATTTAGAACTTCGAGTGCTTATTTTTTTTTCCTGTTTTGGTTCAGCTTATTTTTACTGCTTTCTGTTTTTGCTTATCGGTGGTAGATATCTCTTTAGCTTATTTCTGTGTTGGCTTAATTGCTTTAGCTTATTTTAAAACTAGTTGCTTATTGTTTGGTTTTATGATTTTGCGTATGGGATTTGTTTGAATAGAATTATCATTTGGGCCTTAATATTCTTGTAGAACTCATTTGGGCCGTAGGTTATTACTATAACAGTAGAGTTAGTTTGCATATGAAATGATTTTTGTGATAGAAATTGTTTTCTATTAACAGTTTGGTTTTATGTTTGGTATCTTAATGGTTCCGGTCAACTCATGAGGCGCGGAGCTTAATGGTTTAATAAGCTAGATAGAATTTGACTATTTTCTTTAGCTTATTAAATCAGGTGATTTTCGTTTATTTGCGGCTCTTCAATTCGGTTCAATTTTCTATCCTTTTTCAATTAAATAGTGTAGCTTAGATTAAAAATGTTTTGCTTTACTTATTTTATCATTATGAGTAGCGAGTAGTTTTATTAGTGCTTGTTAAGTGATATTGTGAATTGGAATTAAGTGTGAATTTGAAAAAGGTCCAATTGATTAATAATTTGTCGGATTATTTAGATTTGTAAGTTGATTGTTCAAAGGGCAAAAATCCGAAGAATAATCAAATTACACATTTAGTAATTATTTTCTTTTTAAAAGATCGTTTTCAAAATAAACCAACGTTGTGAGAAAATTATCTTTTCTAAGGATTATAATTCGTTAATAAACCTAAATTCACACTTAAGGAACTTTTCACGTCACTTAGCAAGAATATTAGTCATTTATATCTTTTCAAGCATATTTGTCATTTATATCTTTTAGATTAATTTTAGTATAATCTTGTAGTTTTAAATCTTAGAATTAATATTAGTTTAATTTTTAGTATAAAAATAGTTTAAAAACAAAACAAAAAACTTGAATGACAATCAAGCTCGATTTACAACTTGAACGTAGATTTCTATTCACCTCTCGCTGAGGAAAACGATACCAGTGTTGATTACTTATTATTCTTTCCTAAGAATAATTTGTATGATACTTTGCTTACGTATTGTATATGTATTATATAAATATATATATTATATTAGAGGGTTTATTTGATAAACGCGTTTGAAAAACGACCAACATCAATCTCCCATCCACATATGAAACCTCCTTAATAATGAACATGTTACAATTTGTAACAGAATACTGTAGTAAACTCAGCATCTCCATCACGTGGAGTTCACACCGTATACAATCAAAAATATAACAAACATTGTAATAACCATATGCTTCTTTTTAGCAGCATCAAATGACTCAATAGCACCTTCGTAATACCCATAGGCAATTGCGTTAAGGTTAGCAATCTGTGTGTTCAACAATTTGTTCATAGAACTACTGGAAGGGACTTACATTTTATCTTCAAGCCACCAAACCCTTTTTCCCAACCAAGCTTGCGTCATATTTTATATTATCAGATTCCTGAAAATATTTCATATTTCATCATTTACAAGTTGATAAAATGGGACAATACCAACAGTTATCAGACAAGCACAATTATAGTTACTTTATCTTTGACTAGTGTACGCTTCCGTTTTGTTGAACTGATGCCTAACGTATCTTTTAAGTTGCCCTCCCCTTTGGCTAGTTTTTTTGCAGACTTTGGAGACACGTCCATCTCCTTCAGAAACCAAAAAATTTCTTTGTTAGACAATCCTCATGAAAAAAATGATCAATTACTAGAAAGAAAGAAAAAAAGAAAAAAGAACTGACATCGTCGCTAGACAAGGTTTTTGCTTTATCCTTCTTTATAACATTTTTACCACTTGCATGTTTTCTTCCATCATCCTTCTTCTTTAAAGAATATTTAACATCACTAGAAGTGCTTGCATTGCCTTTTTTTAGCAGACAACTTAAGTGGTTTATCGTCTGAATCACTGTCCTCTTCCTCAACAGTAGGCTTCCTTTTCCTTTTCTCCACTTTCTTCAAAGATTTCAATGGTCGGAATCTGAAACACTAGTGATGTTCGTCAAATACAACCCTCTTAATATAATATATATATTTATAAAAATACATATACGTATACGTAAGCTAAGTTTCTTACAAATTACTCTTAGGAAAAAATAATAAGTAATCAACACGGGTATCGTTCTCCTCGGTGAGAGGTGAATGGAAATTCACGGTTATGTCGAGAATCGAGCTTGAATATCCTTAAAGATTTGGATTTGGTTTCTAATTCTAATAACGCAAATGGAAAGTAAATTAAAGGCACACTAGTCTAAAAAGGCACAATCAAAACAATAAACACTAAAATGATAACGGGAATTTAAAAACGCGACTTAAAAACCTAAATCACCAAATTTTAACCTTACAAATGCAAATTTAATTTTTAAAAGTCCTAAATGATTAAAAACAATTTTAGAATTTTTTTTTTGACTTTTATTTTATTAATTATGAATTAAAAACAGTTTTAATCTAAAAATAATATAAAAACTATTAAACTAATTTATAAAAATATGAAAAATTCATGAAAAGAACTTTGAACAAATCTAAACTTAAGAAAAATAAAATGGGAAAATAAGCTGAAACAAATAAGCAGTTAAAAAGCAAATAAGCAAATAAGCTTAAAACTAAAAAAATGACTATATAAATTAAATGATGCAATGTAATAAACGAAAAAGACCTAAGGGCAGTTGGTAGTGAGAGTGTATTAAAACGTATGCTTATAAGAAAGGGGGAGGTCACTGGTTCGAACCCTGTGGCATCCCTTTTTGCAAATTATATATTTTTTCTTTTTTCTTTTGAAAAGGCTAAAGACCAAAAAAATAAGCAACTTTAGTAAAATGACTTTTTGACAAAACTAAAAAATAAGCTAGAAATAAGCTATGCAAAGTGACAGATTGCTTAAACTAACTAAAAGACCAAATCCTAAACCGATTTGCATTTAGGGACTCAATAAGCTAAAAGAAAACACAAATAAGCTGAGACATACCAACACCTAAACCTAATAAGCAATTATGGTTAAAAATAAGCAAACAAATAAGCTGAAAAAGCACTACAAAGCAAATCAGACAGCAGACATTAAAGAAACATTTAAAGGATTTTTACCTACTTTTAAGCTAGGATTGAGGACTAATAAGCAAAAAGCATAAGCTGCAACTAGAAAACAGATTAAGATTAAGAACCTAAGAGCACATTTCAGCAGAATTTAAGCAAACATAATTAAGAAATAAGCTGGAAAACTCAAGTGAAAATGACAGACCACTACTTATGTTTTTGGCTTTTCATTTTTAAAAGACTATTAGTAGCTTAAAAATAAGACTCAATAAACTAACTTAAAGACTGAAAGGAAGGAAACTAAGCTATATTAAGACTTAATAAGCTATATGGAAACAAGAATAAGCAAAACAAGAAAAAAGCAAAAAGCAGTTTTAAAACTAAATCTATGTTTTTGGCTTTTTAAATGAAATGACTATATGAAGCTAAAATTTGAAGACTCAAAAGTAATTTTGACAACTTGAAAACTTGAAACAGATTTAATTCCTACTACAATAAGCTAATTTAAACAAAATTTAACCAAAGAAAAACTAGAATCAAACCTCAATTTGAAGCTGCAAAACCTGACTTTTAAGAAAATTTTATGAACAAGCATGACTATTTTTTGCAAAATGATTTTCCAACACCATTTAACTTAAAACAGATGGAATTGATGTATTAAAGAACTCATTAGAAAACAAAAACACTATACTTGAAAAGCACTTTTATGAATCCAAGGATCCAACAGTTAAGACCCCATTAAGAACTAGCACATTTGAAAATTTGATTAAACAAATTTGAAAACCAAGCTACACTTAATCTGAGCTTATGAAAACTACAACTTAGGACTTATTTGAGCTTATGAAATCTGATCTAATGACCAAAGATAACACAAGCAGTTTTAACTGCTTGTGCCAAACACCTCTTTAAAATATTGAAAAGCTAATTTAAAGCTAAGACAGACTTAAATAAAACTTGATTTGCAAAAAAAGATTAAGATAAATGACAAATGATGACAAATAAGCACAAACCTCATAAGAATAAGCACTAAAATAAGCAGTTGCATAATAAGCAGTTTTAAGCACAAATAAGACAGTTTATATGAAAACACATTCTAATGACTTATAAGCATAAAACTTAATCCAAAAGGCAACAATAAGACATAATAAGCCAAGTTAAGCAGAAATAAGCACTGAATAAGCAGTGAATAAGCTAATACAGAAATTTAAGCCAAGAAATGAAAAGATGAACATACCATTTCTCTTTGCTCTAAACAAGGGTGTATATGCTCTTAGGAGCTAATCTACAAGCTTCGGCTTGTTTTAAACAAGCTGGTGAGGTCCATAAGCCCATCCAAATCCGTCTTATCTTCCATAGTTAAGCTAAGGTGTTTTGAGAGTGATAATGAAACAGTAACATCTTAGGTAAGCTTTTGAGAAAGCTTATCTAAGATACACAGGAATATAAGAGCTTATTAAACTTGCTTTAAGTAAAATCCAATCACTTTTTGATATTCAAATACTAAAAAAAGACTAAACTTGAAGGATAGAATTAACTCAAAACTTTAAATTGCATTAATAAAAGAGTTGTTACATTACTGGAAAAGGGAAATACAATAAGCAGTAAATAAGCTATAAAATAAGACTAAACTACTCCTACCACTAATCCTACTCCTAGATAATTTCTACTGTGTGATCTCTTCTCCATTTATAGATGTGAGAAGAAGGTTCTAGGAATACAGGAGCGTCTCAATCCTTTAATCTCATCCCTTCATAACAAACCGCCTCTTGATCACTCATTCTCTACCCTTGGATCATGTGCCACGCATCTTCAACCAATGAGAGAACTGGGGATTGCCAACGTGGCTAAATTGATTATTAGAGGTGTTCGATGTTCTAGAAGCAAAGGAGAGTGTATGTGTGTGAAGAGATTGATTTACCCTGGTAATCGTGTGTTGCCCTATATGAAAGTGATAGAGGGAAAAGGTAAGGGATAAACAGTAATTTCGTTTTGACCTGTGTTGACCTGTTTGGCCAAATGCTTATAAGTGTTTGGACTTGAATCAGGTTAATGGTTTATGGATTTGGGCTTTGGTTTTTATAATTGGGCCAGGAAGTAGATTGGGTTTATAATGATTTATGACTTAGTTTTATAAAAGTATAGATCTTAGTGGGCTGACCCGGCCCAATAAAATGGGTACGGGTTGGCCCATAAAAGATAAATACGCCTTTGGCTTTGTTTTTTCATGCTCATTCCATTCCCGTGCTCGGTTTTGTCCGTTTTCCATTATTTTTGTCCTTTTGAGCAATATCCGTTACCTGCGAGACACAATAGACAAAACACACAAATACAATGCATTTTTCATGTATTATTGGTCTTTTTTGCTCGTTTTATTAGGTAAAAGGTATGTGTATTTAAGCACATACCAAAATCCTCCATACTAAACTATTGTCGTATCCTCACGCAATGTCATAAATAAAAACTTAGAAAACCAACAATTTCAACCCCTTAGACTAATTACCTTAAAAAGTAGCTAAGTATTCATCCAAAGGGATTAAGAAATTACTAGTTTTGAAAAGCCCCTCGTTTAACCATTTTTATGCATTTATAATTATTCATTTATATCATAACTTTTATGGAACAAGAAAAACTAAAGGGATAAATTCATCGTCCTTGATTTTTCACCCGCCCCAAACCAAGTTTAAAAACGAAATCATTGTTAAATATAAGTTAAGATGCTAACACTACTCATAAATGCTAATTGTGGATGCATAGCTACTTTCCGCTCCCTTATTCCTAGATCCTCTAAGCTTTTTATTATTATTATTAGTGACAAATAAATTAAATTCTTATTACCATAAAGTAAACCCGGTTTAAACCACAATTAGTTTGAAATCCTTTCCTAAAGAGACGATATGGTGAGAATAAGGTCCACATTAAGGTTCTAATTTCACATGATTTAGGGGTTATCCTTTTTAGATAACCCCGGAGTCAAAATTTGGCTTTATTATTATTATTATTATTGCAACATTATTAAACCTCGGTCCTTTAAACAACTGCCACATCGGTATGCGAGCCGACCATGGTCTAGGAGTCTTATTTCGACCTCGGTGATCCTCGACCTTTTAGAAGGCTGCAACATCGGTTGTGAGCCGGCAAGATGCAGCAAACTTTTATCAGTCTCGGATTATTACTATGTGCCTTATTTAGAAATTTGTCACAAAAATCGGTTATGACCCCCCCTCCCCCGGCAAACCACACAAAGATAGGGCCCGGTAATTAAAAAAAAAATCAAACAAAAACCCTATTTTTTTGTTTTTTTTATCCCCAGCCCCCACCCCCCCCCCACAGTTTTTAGTCTTATTACCAATCCACCCTCTAAAAGCCTACCACATCGGTTTGTGAGCCGCAAGAGGTAGTGGGTCTTATTTCCGGCTTTTGTGGTTTATTACATAACTTATTATTTATTAGCCAAATTTTTAAGTCATGTGGTCTTTTAACTACTAGACAAAACGGTAGCCCTAGCGTGCAAAATTGTAGCCTATTTCCCACAACAATGATAAAACCTCGATGGGTACCTTACTTTTTTTTACCAGAAGAAATTCTCTATAAAATGCTCTACGCATGATCTATACTAAAATCACAAACCTAAAGTTAACTTTATTTATTCAACAATATAATATGTATATTTAAAAGCTGAATGGTAGAAAAAAGTCACAATTAACCTCAATGCGCCTTAAAAGAGATCTAACTACTCTATGTAAAAACAGTTTATTTTTAAAATAATACTAAAAATGCTAAACTATTTTATAAAAATCTAAAAAGTTCATGAAAAGTACACATAACTATTTAAAAGCTAAGAAAAATACAAACTAGAAATAAGCCATACGGATAAGCTGTTAAAATAAGCAAATAAGCTTTATAAGCATAAACCAAAATAACACTATATTAATTAACTAGTGCAAACTATTAACGAAAAAGACCTAAGGGCAGTTGGTAGTGAGTGTGTGTGCTAAAGTGTTGGTGTGCTAAAGTGTTGGTCCAGTAAATGAATTGACGGTTGATGAATTTTGATAAAAAGATTAAAACTCCTGATGTGTTACAAAAACGCTTTTACAAGTAACACGTCGATTGATTTTCAAATCAATTTTCTTGATTATCACTAACGTAAACCTGCAGGTTAAAACGGTGGTGACGGTATCCCAATCAACCAAAGTCGATTCAGTACCACATATTCATGCTCATTGTACAAAGACAAACAATCATGAAAGCTCAAGATTTAAAGACAAAGACTTCCACAAACTCTGATCTGAAGCTTTCAAGATGAGGCACAATATGAGAATGTTGGTCAAAGACTCAAGATCGGAAGATGGCATAGACATTAAAGACAATGTCAAAGGCTCAAAAGTAAAGATCAAAAAGCATGAAGGAACAAGCCTACAACAAAGAACAAAGAGAAAGACCAAGACCACATGAGCTTAATGACGAAAGCAATCTCATTGATCGCATGAAGGAGTGTCGTCAATGAACTCACTTCGGGGGAGATTGTTAGCCTCAAAATATTGAGTCGAACATGAAGTTCGTTCATTATGTATTTAAGTCTCGGTCAATCAATTAGTTAACGTTGTAATAGAAATGTATCGGGAATCGAGCTCGATACTTAATCTAATATTGTATATGTTTCGGGTTTAATCCCAAGCAAAACCCGAGCCCGGGCCCTAGTCAAATATCCCGAACGTCACTTAATGTGTCAGGGTATATAAGTAACTTTTCCACCAAGGAAAAGTAAGCTGGTTCATTTATAAAAATTCCATTTTCCTTTTTCTCTAATTCTCTCTCAACTCTCTCCTCTTTCTCTCTCTAAATCAACTCATTTCTTCTTCTCTTTTCTTTTTCAATTCGTTATATGTTATGAAGTGATAATCGAGATCTAACAATTCGGATAACATATGTGAAGGAAAGATAATGGCGATCCTCAAAGGGTAAGCTCACATATGTAGGAGAAGATTTTTTCTTATGAATGCCGAGGTCGAAAACTTTGACAATATTCTTCAAATTATCAAAATCAGGTTCATCCTTTAAGCATTTTGGTTCATGATCGAAAAACACCTCGGGAGGGAGATTAGAGATAGTGTCATTATTAAGCAAACTCTCAAGATAAATAATGTCTCCCTCCGAGTCATAATAATTATCCTTAAAATCCGGAGAAGTATCAATAGAAGATTGAATCACCTTAAGATTCTCATAATAAAGTTCTTTCGGAGGGAGAGGAGATGATGGATCATCATTCAATAACTTTTTGACTAGAAGAATGTCTCCCTCCGGATCAAAATCGGCACCATCAATTCCCGGAGGAATTGAATCACTTGTAAGACAGGCTTCGATCTCATCGCCTCCTGGGTCAAAACACGCATCCTCATTATCATCAGAAAGAGGCGTGACTAACAAAGCCGACTCATCAAGGTTAGAAACATAAGAGTCCTTACTCTCGATGTTCTCTAACACCTCATCAAAAAGAGGATTTACGTCACTAGAGATGTATTCGTCATCGAATTCGAAAAGAGGGTTCGAGTAAATTTTAACTTTATCTTTCGGAACGTCCTTATCGGATAGTGACTCGTCATCACTAGAGGTAAAATTTTCATTTGAATCGAAGAGAGGGTTAGAGAAAGTCACAGATTTTTCCTCATAAACGTTAATGGGAGAGAAATCATCACACAAAGATAAATCACAATCACTATCACTCTCGGAAGTATCCTCGGACTCACTTGGGATTGAGATAAGGTCCTCAACACTAGACTTTATGAATTCGTCCGATTCCTTTTTAGGAATAGTGCGAAGATGCTCATCCCCCATTATGAGAGAGTCCTCGGGCTCCAAAGTCGGTAAAACGGAAGTGATTGCAATAGACGGAGGAAGTTCAGAAATAATATCTCTCAAAGGAATAGATCTTTCCTCGTAATCATAGTCATCATCGTCATCATAGCAAAAAGATTTGAAACGTTACGAAGGATAAGTACTAAGATTAGCCACCTGCTCTAGACGCTGAAGCTCTATCTTTTTATTAATCTCAATACTCATTCCATTGAATTTACCTTTAAGCTCATCAATCATATATTTACATTCCCTTCTAAAACGAATATCAATTTTCTCATTACGATAATCTTTAATCCACTAAGTCCCATTACTTTAAACTTGAACATTTCATCCCCTATTAATACAGCTTAAGATCCACCTTTCTTTTGTAGACTCATTTCATGAAGAGTGATTGATCGACTCTAGCCGCCTTCCATATTGTTGTAAGAAACTTTTCATCAAAATTGATTGTATCATTTGAAGAAGTTCATTCTGCAACTCATCTATTTTATCCCATCCATTGTGTACATCACTTATCCTTTGCTGATTAAGATCTTTTTGATGATTTATGGAATACTGTGGGGGTTGTCAAAACCAGAATAGCTAGAATTATAGATAGGATTAGGCTCAAAGTAGTTTTGATTCATCGGTTTACATTGAAAACTTTCTATGAGGAACCCCCACATCTTTACACAGTATAGAATTTAATTGATTTGGTAAAACTCTGTGAAATTTGTGGATAAGTACTTATCACAATAGTTTTGTATTGTAGCTCAGTTTTGTTGCTCATATAAACAGACAGCAAGCGGGAATACGTTGGTTGGTACGTAATTCAATAAGCAAAAGGTGAGTAATTCGTCTCCCACAAATTTACCAAATAATGTCCTAGTACTGGGGTTGTGAGGTTAGATTCAAAAAGTGCGGGTAAGGTATTTATCGGTAAGGAAACAGGATGTATGGGGTACGATTGAGACAAACTCGTTTTTCCCGCCTATCCGCCTCAGCAATATGCCCTTACAATTTTATGACATTTCCACAGTAAAACGGACCTCCACCACCACGAGCCAACCAAAATGGTTATACAAAAGATATGTTGGAAGAATTTAAGACGGATGAAGAGGATAAGAAGAATAAGAATTAAACAATTATAAGAGGAATAGAGAAGAAATAATGTTATAGATTTATCAAATAGACACATAAAAAAATATAATAAAAAATAATGAAAGAAAAAATATTTTTTGGTATTTTTGTAGATATTGTTAATTAATAAAGAAAAGGAAAAATAAAATTTAATGGAAAAATAATTTTTCTGGTTCTTTTATATTTTTATAAGTACAAAAATAAATTTTGACCGAAGAAAGGTATCTTCAACACACTCGATACAAACAATCCCGCAAAAATCGCTACTTATACCTCTCGCCCGAACAACAAGCGCAATGTGATTCACAACATTTTTGATATTCCGTCATTACATAACCTCTCTTATAAAAAAAATATAATTATATAATAGTAATAAAAAAACATTATATAACTATACGTTAAGCTAAGTATCTTATAAATTACTCCTTAGAAAAAGAATAATAAGTAAGCAACAACGGGTTATCGTTCTCCTCGGTGAGAGGTTGAATGGAAATTCACGGTTGATGTCCCGAGGAATCGAGCTTTGAATATCATTAAAAAATTTTGTGGATTTGTATAGTATGGTTTTTCTAAAATTCTAATAACGCAAAATGGAAAGTAAATTAAAGGCACACTAATCTAAAAAGGCACAATTCAAACAATAAACACTAAAATGATAACGGGAAATTTAAAAAAACGTGACTTTAAAAAAACTAAATAATTAAATTTAAAACACGCAACAATTTCAAATTAAATTTTTAAAAGTCCAAATGATAAAAATAATTATAGAAAAAATATTAATGTTTTTTGACTTTATTTTATTTAATTATGAATAAAAACAGTTTTATTACATTAAAAATTATAACTAAAAAAGTGCTAAACTATTATTATAAAAAAACTGAAAATTCATGAAAAAACACTTAACAATTTAAAAACTAAAGAAAAAAAACAAACTAGAAATAAGCCCTACGGAAAGCTATAAAAAAAAGCAACTAAGCTAATAAATCCATAAACCAAAGATAACACTATATAATTTACTATTAGCAAACTATTAAAACGAAAAAGAGCCCAAGGTTGCAGTTGGTAGTGAGTGAGTGTGCTAAAGAGTTTGGTGTGACTAAGGGTGAGCTCACAGGTTCGACCCGTACTGTGACCTTCATTTTTTAAAAAAAAAAAAAAAAAAAACATTTTATTTATGTTGTCTTTTAAAATACTGAAACTATAAGCTTAAAACAAGCTACTATTTGTAAAAAGAACTTTTTTTTCAGGAATCCTGACATAATAACCTAGAAATTAAAATCTCAGAAAAGTCATGTTTATTAGTTTCTAATATTCTTAATACTATGATAGAAAAAGTGGCTTAACTTGTTTGTGTCCTTTTGGTTTCTTAATTCTTAGAAAATAGGCTAAACTTGTTTGGCCTTTTGGACACAATAAGCTAGAAAGACAACTAAAAAGCTAAAAACAGATATAATCCTAGTCCTAATTAGCACTTATGACTAGAAATAAGCTAAAATAAAAAGCTGAAAAGCACCCAAAAGCTTAAAGACAGCTGACACAAAAACATATTTTAAAAGACTTGTCCACACCTTTTAAGCTAAATTTCAGGGCCTATAAGCACTTAGAAAAAGCTCAAAACATGAAAACAGATTAAGATAGGGACTCAAAAAAGACTTATAAGCTAGAATTAAGCACAACATCTAAGGAAATAAGCAAGAAAAGCAATGAGAAACTGGCATCCTATACTATTTTTTTAGGATTTTTGAGATAAATGACAACTTTCAACCTAAATTTTAAGACTCAATAAGCTAAAATAAAAGACTAGAAGCTGAAAACAGTTAAAGACTTGTACTTAATTAACTCAATTAAGCTAAACCTAAGACAACTAATTAAGGAAATAAGCTAGAAAATGACAGCATACCCTTCTTGGCTTTTTGAAGAAAATGGCTTTTTTGCAACTTAGAAATGAGACACAAACAGACTTTTGGCAATTCAAGAACTAAAAACAGATGAGTAATGATACACATTAAACTCAGTTGGACACAAAAACTCTATACCTAAAACATACTAATTTGAATCCAAGAATCAACTAGTTTATAACAATATAAGATCTGACATATTTGAGCACTTGATAAATCAACTTCAAAACTAAACAAGACATAGTTATAGCTTATGAAAACTATTATTTAGACCTTATTTGATCTTATTTAAAGTGACTCAATGACCAAGAATTACACAAGCAGTCTTAACTAAGTTAAAACTGTTTGTGCCAAACACCCCTTTAAAAACTTTAAATCCAACTTTAAGCTAAAACAGATTTAAAAAAGGTTAAAAACATGAAAACAGATTAAGATCAAAGGTAAACAAAGGCAAATAAGCAAAAACTTAGGAGAAATAATTACTTTAAACTAAGCTATTCTAATAAGCTATTTTAACTAATAAATAGACAAATTTAACTAAATTCCAAACTAAACGAATGCTAATTATGAAAACTAGATATATAAGTCTTATTAGTCTAACATGAAATAGATTAAGCACAACTAAAAGCAACAATAAGCATTAATAAGCAGATTAATAAGCTAAACAAAATTTAAGCTAAAATAGAGAATAAGAACATGTACCTTGTCCTTTGCTTAAACAAGGACTAAAACTGCTCTTATTAGCTTATCTACAAGCTCTAGCTTATAAAAATAAGCTAGTAAAAGTCCAATAAGCCCGTCCTTTTTTGACTTATCATTCCACATTAAGCAATCCATAATAAGCAAAGGTAAATGAGTGAATTTAGAATGAAAACAACTTATCTATGATTTAGCTTAACTAGATAAGGACTTAATGAAGAAATAAGAGCTTTATGAAATAGAATCAAAATAGAATTTAAATGAAAACTTAAATTTATTAATCATAAACTGAGTACAAGGTTTAAAAGGAAATTATATTTAAAATAAGAATAATAAGCTGGAAAATAAGCTACCCTAATCTACTCCTACTCCTAAGCTAGATGATCATAATTGTGTGAAATCCTTCCCTATTTATTGCACCATGAAGAAGCTTCTAGCCCTTGAGACGCTCCCCCATCTTCAATCCTATCCCTCCAATCATAACAAACATCAATCCATGCCCTTGGATCCCTCCACGTCCTTTCCACCAATAATATTTCTGGAGATTGCCAGCGTGGCTAAGTGGTGATGTCAGGGGCGTCAGGTTCTTCTAGAAGGTGTAGGAGCGTGTGTGGAGTGAATGAATTTTTACCCTGTGTTTTGTTACTCTGTGTATAAGTGAGGGAGGGAAAAGATAGATGATAAACAGTAAGTTTGACCAGGTAATTGACCTATGTTTACAAAATTTAGGACTTGGGCTCAGGGATGTGGTTTGGGCTTTTGTTTATCAACTTGGGCTAGATTTAGGATTTTTGATATATGGGTTTTTAATATGTATAAGGCTTAAAGGTTGATAAGTATAGATCATAATGGGCTGACCCGGCCAATTAAAATGGGTAAGGGTTGGTCCATTAAGGATGTATACGCCTTCGGCTTCAGTTTTCCGTTCTCTTTCCATTCTTGTGCTTGATTTTGTCTGTTTTGCCTGTTTTACTTGATTTATGTCCTTTTGTGATATATCCATACCTACAAGACACAATTCAAAAAATACACATATACAATGCATTTTTTATCTGTTTTTGGTCATTTTTGGTCTTTTTAGCTCGTTTTATTAGATAAAAGGTATGTGTATTTAAGCACATACCACTAGCTTCCTCTTTTTTGGCAGATTGTTTGAAAGTCTTACCAGTTTGTTTTGGCTTCTTTGCATCTGACTTCTTAACAAACTGCTTCGCATATGAGTCTCTTGCGCCCACTTTCATACCCGATTGTTTTGAATTTGACCGTGAATTAACAGGTTCCAGTTTCTTACTAATTTTTGGCGGAAGTTCATCATCTGAACTGCTAGCAGCTTCTTCATCTTCTGACGAACCTATGGTAGCTGGGAGTTTAACCTCCTTTGTAACAACTGCTTTCTTACCCGATTGTTTTTACTTTTACCCTGAATTAGCTTAGATATTAAACCCTGAAATAATGCATGTTTGACATATCAATTATGCTGATGGGTCTTCTAAGTTTAATTCAATTGTATATTTGTAACGGTATTTGCTGAGATCCTTATTTTTGTAGACCACAATTAACTAACTAATCCAATTTGGGTAAGAAAGCAGTTGTTACAAAGGAGGTTAAACTCCCAGCTACCATAGGTTCGTCAGAAGATGAAGAAGCTGCTAGCAGTTCAGATGACATGTGACTTTCTATATAGCATGTCAAGATATACCGACAAAATGGGGAAGTTAATATATTGTATCAAGGGGGTGGGGGGTAATAGCAACGTTACATAATGGAAACCATGTTTGAGGTTGTTTGGTTCTACAGGTAAGTTGTTTATTGTTAGAGGGAACTATTAGTTTCCTGCTTTTCCGTCATTCTTTGTCTCGGTTACAAACTATAGATTACCATATTTCTTTTTTCTTTTGATTCATCCGGTATGATGGGGTCTATTTATTTTGAGTTTGTTTTTTTCCATTTCGGACAAGATTAGTTTACGTTAGGTAAAGGTTCTTCTCTTGTGATTAAGATTGTTTACAATAATGGAGGAAAAACTTTAGGTTAATATATTTTTCTTTGATGTAGGGGTTGAGATATACGCAAAAGGCTGCAACTAAAGGGAAATCTTTCGCAACTCTGGACCTATTCATGTTAAACCTTTTTTCATTTTTGTGCTTCTGAATCTATTTAGTTAATAGTCCTATTGACTAATTGCGAATCTTTGTTTAAGCTTTCATTTAGATTTTGTACCGTATTTTAAACTGTATGGGTGATTTATGACGAAGTATGTGAAAATAGATTTTGTAGGTTTATTGTGTATATAATTAATCCCTTTTAGTAGAAGTTATTATTGTGTTTTTCGAAGTCTGGTTGTTCGACCCGTGAATTTGAGACCAAAATGCCCCACGTAAAAACCAAGGATCCGACAGTCCTGTTAATGTCAAAGTGAGCTTTGAAAAGGGTTTATAAGTTAAAATTTTGGGTCATGTGAATACTTAGGTTATGAAAAAGTATTTGTAATAGGTTGAATAAAAATCTAAAACTTTGGGGAATTTTATCGGTTAAAGTTTTACGCGGTGTATTTAAGTGACCCATACATAAAAGCAGAAAGACCCCGACCTTCCCACAGGATGCATTTGACCGGTTACTAGTATGGAGGGGAGCAAGATGGCTTATTTTAGCGCATAACTTGTCTAGGAGTGGTACAGTTTTTGCTTTTCCACTACGAAACTTTGATCTTTTTATCATACATTCAATAAAAATAAAAACACATACATAGGGGTGTGTGTGTGTTCATCTGACCTCACCAACAACAAACCACCATAAAAATTCCAACTTTTACCAAGAACGTGATATTCCGGGTTGAACGAGTGTTTGGGTATTCATTTAAACAACGTTTGGGTTGTCCGGTTCGTGTCGAAATGTACATTTTTGAAGATTTTCTTGTAAGTTTTCAAATTTAAATTTTGTTTGTCCTTTTGGGTTTATTTTGATGCATAGATGTTAGTTGTACAAGTTAATCGTTGTGAAAATCAATTTTTGTAAACGAAACGAAAGAAAAAGGGGTGTTTGGTTCGTGTATGGTAAAAAGAAAAAAAGAGGATTTTTGTAGTTTTGATGTTGTGGTCGTGATGGTTGAATAATATTTGATGCTAAAATGCTTATTTTTGATAGTAGCTTGTATGGCTTATTCAGGCTTATTTTTAAGCTATTTCTTGGCTTATTTAGGCTTGTATGCCACGTGTAGATTTCCAAAATCACTAGGAAAGTGATTTTGATTATTTTCGTATTATGACGTATGTTGTTGACTATTTTTGAGGCTTATGGTAGTAACCAAATGCGATACGTAGCTTATTAGCTTATTTTCAAGCTTAATATACGTATTTTGAGCTATTGGACTCACGACTCAATAAGTCTATTTAAGTCGCGGCTTAATAAGAAGGCTTATTGGGGTCCAGATTATTTTCTACATATAAGTATATACTTATAATATGTAAATGGACCTTGGTTATGGACTTGGATTATATTTTTGACTTATAAATGTCCTAATGGACCCTTGTTGGGCCTTAAAGCCCAATAAGCGATATTTAGTAGTTGTGAGAATGTTGACGGACTTTTGAAAGTGGAAATGTATTTATGAAGCGATATTGAATGATATTTTAGGGAAAAAGTGTTGGTAAGCGTTAAAGATTTGAGATTTTGGAATTTTATCGAAAAGTGTCGAATTTGTGAAAAATTGTTGAAAATAAGGTTTATACTTAGAAATTTTTCTAAAAACATGATTTTTGATTTTAAATAATAAAATATTATTTAATTATTTTATTTATTTAATAAATTCACTAAAAGACGAAAAATATAATTTTTCTCGAAACTTCTCTAATGTGTTTATTATGAGTAAACGTTTCATTTTCAACCGTATAATGATTATTTTGAAGTGTTCGATATTCATTTTTTTGAAGTGTCTAATGCGGTTTACCGAATGGAACTTGTCAAAATATTATTAAATTAATTTAATTATAAATATTTATTATATTACTTATCTATTTTCTGATATAGTATAAGTGTATATTATCGGGGAATGAGATTGATTATGATTTGTGTTGTTAAGATCGTCAATCGCCATCACACCAATTAACGTTTTTGGGTAATTGTTCAACGCGTCTAAATTACTATGCATCAAACTTGTGAGATTGTTTTGAATTGAGATGATTATAATTGGGTACATTAAACTAGACTAAGGTCGTGTGTGGGCGTCATTGCATTTGTTTGTGTGATTGAAGATTGGGGTTTGGCTAAAGACTTGCTGGGAGGTAGAGTTATCATTAGGCCTTACTTTTTACCTGCGTTTTTCCGTTGGGGGAAAATGATACTAAACTGTGTTTTGTAATATTTTGAATACTGATCTGTGCGAACATATGTGTGTTTTGTTTGGGGTACAATAGATATGGTGACTTATGAACTTGATATTTGTATTGATTTTTTTGCATGTACTGAGTTTGGCATGGCATGGGTTTTGGTGTAGGTACTCTTCATGTGCATGTGTTTGCGCTTGCAAGGTTTTCTGTTTTGTGTGGTTCGCCCTTATTATAGTGCTCTAACTGGTAAGGGCCCTTTAGGATGCGTTAGTGATTTGGGGTGTTGTGGACTCCGGGTTTATTATTGGAGTTGAGATATGGACTAGCAGGGATGCTATGTCTTGGATTGTTAGCATATATTCATTTGTCAATATCAACCACTATTGTCTATTGTTGAAAATACTTACGGCACAACTTTTGGTTTTAGTGTCAAAAACTACAGCTCACCACATTATTGGAGTTTCTTGAACACTTTTCGAGTTTCATTTTTTAGGTGTAGTGAAGAAGAGTAGTCTTGGTGTTTGTGATAGTCAGATCTTTGAAGGTATCCGTGAGGGATTTTAGTTTGATGTATTGTTGCTTGTTGTTTGAATCCTTGGTTTTTAGATAGTTTTTGGAGATAGTTTAGATTATGGTCCCCTTGTGGGCAGATGAATTAAGTGTAAGGAGATTGTGGATTTTAGTAACGATTTGGGGGAACATCTCTTGAGTTTGGTGCAAGGTTGAGGTCCTTAATAGCACTTGGAGTTTATGCAAGGGTAGTTTTCTCTATTTTTGTATCTTGTGTTTTGAATTGATTCATTATGTTGCATTCCGAGGTTTCCGTCATTCTTCGGGGTGTGACAGATTGGTTATCTAAGCAAGGTTTAGAGAACGAGGGTGGTTGGGGGGGAGCCCTAGAATCATTAACCCTAAGATCCGTCGTCTAGTTGGTATAGGATTCCATGTGCGCGGTGTTCCGCTTTTTGTGTGCCTTTGTATGTTCGGGTTTGTGTCTTAGTTATGGTTCAGTCATTGAAAATATGGTGGGTTCAATATTGGAATATAAATAGGGAACAAAGGGGATTTGCGGGGGAATCTAAGTATGGTGGCCAATCGTAGTTATCAAGCGGTATCTCAAAATCACTCATACGTTGTATGTTGTCTTTAGGAAAGGATGCGAATATAAGTATGGTGGCCAACGTAGTTATAAGCGTATCACAACTCACTCATACTTAGTAACGTTGTTTACACAAATCGAAGTTGACACCATAAGGTGGTGTTATGTGTATATCAGTATATATATAGTAAGATATTATATATATATATATATGTATATATATATATATATATGTATATATATATATATATATATATATATATATATATGTATATATATATATATACTAGTCTTCCCACTTACCTAACATTGCCCATGTTCTCCCTCGTATAGATAATTCCGCCAAGAATGAGGACCCGAAGTGTTGGCCGGCCTACTGCCGAATCATTAGGAGGGGGAACGTGTAAACGGGTTGATAGAGGTGGAAGGGGTAGAAGACAGAGGGAAGGTAATGATGAGCGTGTTGATGAATTAAATGGTTAAGGAAATGACCAAGGTATGAGAGCTAATGGGGGTGTAGAAGGAGTTAATGGGAATGTAAAAGGAGCCAATGGGGGTGCACCCGACTTCTCAACTATCATTGCCCAACAATTGCAGAACCTCTTACCTGCCATGTTGGCTCAGGTTAGTAACCGAGGAAATGTTGGAAATCAGAATGGTAATGTGGTTAATGAGAACATTCAGGAGAACGTTGGGAATGTGATAGTGAACGGCAACCGGGTAGGTTGTTCATATAAGGAGTTATTAGCTTGTAACCCTAAGGAATATGATGGTAAGGGAGGTGCTATAGTTCTTACTCGTTGGGTTGAGAAAATGGAGTCTGTGCATGATATGAGTGGTTGTAGTGTTGACTAAAAAGTGAAATACACTGCTGGTTCATTTGTGGCTAAGGCTTTAACGTGGTGGAACTCTTAGATCTGCACGCTAAGCCGGGAAGTTGCTGTTAGTATGTCATGGAATGACTTTAAGTTTATGATGAAACAAGAGTTTTGTCCTAGTCATAAGATGCAAAAGTTGGAATCTGAGTTGTGGAATCATGCCATGGTCAGGGCTGGCCATGCTAAGTATACTGATAGGTTTCATGAGTTGGCTAGGTTAGTTTCACATTTGGTAACTCCTGAGAGTAGGATGATTGAGAGGTATGTGTATGGCCTTGCTCTACAGATCCGTGGGATGGTGGCAGCAACGGGGCCAAAGACTATACAAAAGGCTGTGCAGATTTATGTTGCACTAACCAATGAGGCTGTGAGAAATAGATCAATTAAGAAAGTTGATAAAAGAGGAAGTGTGGGGGAACCTAGCAAGGATAGGAATGGAAGGGATGACAATAAGAGGACTAGGACTGTGAATGCTTTTGCTACTATTGTAAACCCTATAGGAAGAGAGAATACGGGTACTTAGCCCAAGTGTACCATCTGCAACTCCTTCCACACACCCAATGGGCTTTGTCGCATACGCTACAATTGCAACCGCCTGGGTCATTTGGCAAGGGATTGTAGAAGTGTGCCAAGGAATGTGAACCATGCCAATGCTAGAAACCCAACTGTTAGGGCATGTTATAAGTGTGGTAGTACCGACCATGTCAGGCCAACTTGCCCTAGGTAGAATAGAGCACAAGGATCGGGAGAAAATCATCCAAATCAAGTTTCTACTAATAACGGGGGTTAGGGTCATGGAAACCAAGGGAACCAGGCTAGGGGTAGGGCATTCATGTTAGGAGAAGAGGAAGCTCACCAGGTTCCGAACATTGTGACAGGTACGTTTACTTTAAACAATAATTTTGCCACTACCTTATTTGACTCTGGTGCCGATTATAGTTTTGTTTCCATTACTTTCATACCTTTGTTAGGCTTAGAGCCCAGCGCCTTAGGTTTCAAATATGAGATTGAGATAGCTAGCGGGCAGCTAGTAGAGATTAATAAGGTTATTAAGGGTTGCAAACTAGAAATTGAGGGTTATGTCTTTGACATCGACTTGATACCTTTTGGACATGGGAGTTTTGATGTGATTATAGGTATAGACTGGTTGTCTAATTATAAGGCTAAAATAGTTTGCCATGAGAAGGTAGTAAGGATACCACTACCGGATGGCAAGGTGCTTAGAGTATTAGGAGAGAGACCGGATGAGAAAGAGAGATTTTTAATGGGTATTAAGAAACAAAAAGAGATTGTTATGGTTAGAGAATTTCCTGAGGTATTCCCGGATGATTTATCTGGATTACCGCTTATTCAGGAAATTGTGTTTCAATTTGAGTTAATCCCTAGAGCAACGCCGGTAGCAAAGTCTCCCTATCGTTTGGCACCTTCTGAATTGGAGGATTTGTCTGGACAACTCAAGGAACTCCAAGACAAAGGTTTCATTCGACAAAGTTCGTCGCCTTGGGGAGCGCCGGTATTGTTTGTTAAGAAAAAGGATGGTTCTTTTAGGATGATTATTGATTATAAAGAGTTGAACAAGTTGACTGTTAAGAATCGTTATCCACTTCCTAGAATTGATGATCTATTTGACCAACTGCAAGGGTCACATTTTTTCTAGAAGATAGATCTTAGGCCTGGATACCATCAGCTGAGAGTGCATGATGATGACATTCCAAAGACTGCATTTAGAACTCGTTATGGACATTTCGAGTTCATTGTAATGCCCTTTGGTTTGACTAATGCACCAACGGTATTTATGGATTTGATGAATAGAGTTTGTAGGCCTTATCTTGATAAGTTTGTGATAATGTTTATAGACGATATCATAATCTACTCTATACATCCAAGAGGAGCATGTAAAACACTAAAAGTTAGTCTTGGGATTGCCATCCAAAAAGGAGAAATTGGATGCTAAGTTTTCTAATGTGGTAATTTGGCTAAGAGAAGTGCAGTCTCTTAGGCATGTGATAAATGGTAATGGGATTCATGTAGACCCCAGTAAGATTGAAGTTGTTAAGGATTGGAAAGCCCATAGAACTCCGACTGAGGTTCGTTCGTTCTTAGGATTGGTTGGATATTACCGTAGGTTCATTGAGAACTTTTGTAAGATAGCTAAGTCTCTTACTATCTTGACTCAGAAGTGTAAGACTTTCTATTGGGGTGAGGAACATGAATTGACATTTCAAACCTTGAAGGATAAGTTATGTAATGCGCCTGTTCTAGCTCTCCCTGATGGAGCAGAAGACTTTATGGTATATTGTGATGCGTCTGGGATAGGATTAGGCTGTGTGTTAATGCAAAGGGGTGGGGGGGGGGGGGAGGGGGTTAAAGTGATAGACTATGCGACAGGCGGTTGAAAAATACATGAGAAGAATTATACTACCCATGATTAGGAGTTGGGTGTGTAGTGTTAGCAAGTGAAATCTGGAGACATTATCTGTATCGGACAAAGAGTGTCATCTATACGGATCATAAGAGTCTTCATCATATCTTTAGTCAGAAAGAGTTGAATATGCGACAGCGTCGCTGGATAGAGTTATTTAGTGATTATGATTGTGAAATTCGCTACCATCCTGGTAAGGCGATGTGCGGTAGGCTAATCCCTCGAGTAGAAATGAAAAGAGTAAAGTCTAAGAGTAGTTAGAGCTAATGATATAACCCTTCAAGTCGAGTAACCAAGGGAAAATGAAAAATTGACGCTCAGAAGGAGGCTATGGAAGAGTTTCCAGGCTTTGCAGAAAAAAAAGGTTTAGAAATGAGATGATAGAACAGAAAGTTATGGAACCTTTTAGCTACACACACAGATCCGAATATGGGTAACCTTTTAAGGGTGAGATAAGAAAACCCTGATTATGGATTAACTCATAAGTCAAGTACTCTGTACACCTAGGTTGCAGATACGATGTATTAGATTTAAGAGATATGTCATTGGTGGCCTGGAATGAAAAGGGATACAAGCTAGATGTTAGTAAGTGTTTGACTTGTTTGAAGGTTAATGCTGAACATCAAAGGCCATCTGGCTTGCTCCAGCAACCTGAGATTCCGTATGGAAATGGGAAGGGACAGCTATGGATTTTGTGACTAATTTGCCTAGGACTAGAAGGGCATGACATAAATTTTAGGTTATAGTATAAAAAAGACCGATTTAACTAAGTCTGCTCATATTTCTACCTAGTGCGTGAGGGATTATAAGATGGATAGATTGGCTAGATTGTATTTGAATGAGATAGTTGCTAGACATGGTATGTCGATCTCGATTATATCGGATCGTGATAGTCGATTCACATCAAGGTTTTGGCGGTCAATGCAAGAGGCAATTAGGACACATTTAGACATTATTACGGCTTATCACCCTCAAACGATGGTCATAGTGAGCTTACAATTCAAACTTTGGAATACAAGCTAAGCGTGCGTCCCTAGACATCGGGAAGTTGGATGTTCATCTGTTGGTTGAGTTTTCGTATAACAATAGTTATCATTCTAGTGTGAGATGTGCTCCGTTTGAGGCATTGTATGGTAGAAAGTGTCGTTCGCCAATTATGTGGGCTGAGGTTGGAGAAGGTCAGTTGATAGGACCTGAGTTAGTGCAAGAGACTACTGAGAATATCTCACAGATTAAGGATAGACTCAAGGCTGCGTGTGACCGTCAGAAAAGTTATGCTGATAAGAGGAGGAAGCCTCTAGAGTTTAGTGTAGGTGACTATGTCTTGCTCATAGTGTCGCCTTAGAAAGGTGTGGTAAGCTTTGGGAAGAAAGGGAAGTTAACACCTAGGTAAGTTGGACTATTTGAGATTATTGAGAAAGTAGGCCCTGTAGCCTATTAGTTAGATTTGCCTAAGTAATTTAATGGTGTTCATGACACGTTCCACGTGTCGAACCTTAAGAAGTGTTTGGCTGATCCAACACTGAAAGTGCCTTTGGATGAGATTTGAGTTGATGCTAAGTTGAATTTTGTGGAAGAGCCTATGGAAATTTTGGAAAGAGAGTTTAAGAAGTTGAAGCGTAGTAGGATTGCCATCGTCAAGGTTCGGTGGAATTCGAAATGTGGCCCTGAATTCACGTGGGAACGTAAAGATCAGATGAAATTAAAGTACCCGCATTTATTTAGTAATATTAGTAGTTGAATTTCGGGCATGAAATTCTTTTAAGGGGGTAAAATGTAACCTTTTCCCTTTTTATGTTCTGAATATTTCGTTAATAGTCCTTTGACTATTTAACTTTTGTCAGTTTATTTAGATTTTGTACCGCGTTGACGGTGGTGATTTTATGAGATATGTGATGATTTGAGGTTTATTCTGATTAATAATCCCTTTTGGAAGTTATTATTGTGTTATTCGTATTTCGGGTGGTTCGACCCATGAATTTGAGAAATGCCAAAAAACGAGTCCGACACGTCTGTTAATGTCCAAGTGAGCTTTGAAAGGGTTTAAAGTGAAAATATGTCATGTGAATACTCTAGGTTAATGGAAAAGTATTTTCAAAGTGAATAAAAATGCTAATTAACTTTGTGGAAAATTTTACGGTTAAGTTTTACGAGTATTTAAGTGATCCCGACACAAAAAGAAAGACCCGACACCCATAGGATGCCTTGACCGGTTACAAGTAAGGGAGGGGAGACAAGATGGCTTAATTTTAGTTAACTTGTCTAGGAGTGGTACATTTATATGCTTTCCACTAGAAACATTTAATCATTATCCATTTCATTTCAAAAAAAATAAAAAGACACACATAGGTGTGTGTGTGTGTGTTCGTCCGACCTCACCAACAACAAACCACCATAAAAATTCCATCTTTGATCGAGAATGTGATATTCCGGGTTAATAAGAGTGTTTGGGTATTCATTTAAACAATGTTTGGGTTGTCCGGTTCGTGTCAAAATATACATTTGTGAAGATTTTCTTGTAAGTTTTCAAATTTAAATTTTGTTTGTTCTTTTGGGTTTAGTTTGATGCATAGATGTTAGTTGTACAAGTTGATCGTTGTGAAAATCAATTTTTGGAAACGAAACAAAAGAAAAAGAGGTGTTTGGTTCGTGTATGGTAAAAAGAAAAAAGAGGGTTTTTATAGTTTTGATGTCGTGGTCTTATTAGTTGAATAATATATGATGCTAGAATGCTTATTTTTGATAGTAGCTTGTATGGCTTATTCAGGCTTATTTTTAAGCTATTTCTTGGCTTATTTAGGCTTGTATGCCACGTGTAGATTTCCAAAATCACTAGGAAAGTGATTTTGATTATTTTTGTATTATGACATATGTTGTGGACTATTTTTGAGGCTTATGGTAGTAACCAAATGTGATACGTAGCTTATTAGCTTACTTTCAAGCTTAATATACGTATTTTGAGCTATTGGACTCACGGACTGATAAGTGTAGAATACACATATCCGTTTGTACCTAAAATAACCCAATTAAACCCAAAACAGACCAAAAATGGCAAAAATATGCTTGTATTTGTGTTTTGTGTGTGCAGGTACGGATGTATCAAAGATCACAAGAAAACAGTCAAAAACGGGCAAACACGGACACGAGAATCAGAAGAGTACAAAAAGAAGCCAAAGAATCAAAGCCGAAGCCAGAAAAGTCAAGCCTTAGTCAAATCCAGTCAAAGAAAAGTCAACTCATGGTCAACACAGTCAACCACTAAAAGACAAAACCCCACAATAGTTCACTTTAACCCTCAAAGTTTTACAAAAAGCCAAAAATATCCCCTCATCTCTTAATGGGCCATATAAACCCTTATTGGGCCTCAAAAACTAGTAATGGGCCTTAAATACCCTATCCGAATCAAAATTAGCCCAAAAGCCCAAACTTAAGCCCATTTAACTAGCCCATTCTATTTTGTATAAACTCCAGGGACTAGTTTTGCAATTTTAGAAACTTAATTATAACTATAAAAGGAAAAAGAGAAGAAAGGGGCTAGAATTTCCATTTGGCCAAAGTTCAAATCCATTTTACCTGTTTTCAGTTGTAAAAAAAGGCGCCAAGGTGAAAACACTGTTCACAGTCTCTAAAATCACCAAGCTGTATATTGAGAGGGCAAATAGAAATTAAGGGGTCAAAGGTAAATTCAAGGGTCTACAATTCTAAGGAAGGGGTCAAATCAGTCTTTATCTTTACTAACTTAAGCTCACACTCAGATGAGGCAACGTCAGAGTTGGTGAAAGCACAAGTGAAGCTAAATTTTGCTTAAATCATTATCAGTAGAGAAATCACAAATGTCACATCACGATTGCCACGATGGCTAATCCGTGTGTGGCAAATTGTGATCCAGTCTCAAACAAACTTAGAATCAAATCATTTGAAAGAATTGAGGGCTGAGATTGATGGATTGAAGTGCAAGGCAAAGCACTAGAAACATTCATAGGCGGGCTATAAAATCGAGTCATTCATCACACACACGGGTGGTGTTAGATTTTAGGAGTAGGATTTATTAGTAGTTTAATTTTTAGCTTATGCATATTTATTTTTCAAGTATTTTTTTTATGTATATTTAATTTTCAGTTTCTAAATAAGCTTTGTATATGTAATCATATTTTAGTTAATGCAATTAGTTTTTTATAAGTCCTTCATTTATAAGCTTTCAATTTTACTTGTTTATGGTCTTAAGCTGTCTATAATGACTCATTAACTCTCTATGAGTCTCTAGCTAATGATTGAGCCTCAATTTAGACTTTAAAACATATTTAAATGCATTAAAACAGATAATTACTTTACACTTTTTTGATATAAGCTTGGAAGGGGGTTCTAGTTAACAATGGATGATAAATCCCATGAGATTTTACTCCTAGCTTATTAATAAGCTAGGAGAGCTGTAGAATAGCTCTAAGAGCAGTCATAGCCTTGTTTAGCTAGGCCTTTGGTAAGTTTTCTTTCAATTTCAGTTTGTCCTTAAATATTTAGTTCAATTGCTTATTAGTTTAAGAATTGCTTATTTGCTTAATGTTTTGCTTATTAGTGCTTATTTGTGTTTCATCTAGTTTATTAATCTAGTTAGTTTATCTATTTTTAGCTTTTAATAGTTATAGATCATTAGATTACATTTCTGTCATAAAAACAAAAAAATATTAGGAGTAGTTTTTAATTAGTTTAATCTAGCTTAACCTGTACTTATTCATGTTTGTTAGGGTAGTTTTAAGCTCATAGCTATCTGGTCTTTAGGTTTTAATCATTAAAATTCAATTTAGCAGCTTATCATGGATAATAGATTAGTTAAAGGGGTGTTTGGTTTAGGCCAGTTTGACCTTAAATAGTCAATGTTTTTGATAAAAGTTTTTGATCCATCTCTGATTTAGTCTAAATTAGGTTGGTTAATTATTTTGTCAAGTTAATTTCATTTTATTAAAAGTTATGGCTTATTAAGATGCTTTCAGCACCAGGGGAGCTTTTAGCTTAAGTTTAGGAAGCTATTTTGATTTAAGTTTTTTGCCTTCTGTGAGTTGTTGAATGTGTTGACACACTCCTCTTGAGTGTGTCTAGTCCTAGTAGTAGAGCCGACAAGGGAGGCTGCCTTGATTCATTTGCTTTGTGTCAAGTGTATCTGCAGGAATAAGGAGTTCCTGCTGTCACTTTTGATTGTTTTTAAAGAAGCATTCTTAGGTATTAGCTTTTAAGATTTAAGAAATAAATAGTTTAGATATAGCTTAATATAGATTAGTAAATAGTTTTAGGTTTATTGCTTATTAGCTTAGCTTAATTTGCTATCAAAATTTACCAAAAAGCCAAAAGCTCAAAAATAGTAGGTTTAAATATTCAGTTCTTAAATTAAGTTTTCTAGTTATAATTTAGGTTTTTAGATTGTTTGTCAGCTTTATATTCATAGGGAAGTAATTTCAAAGCTGTCCGTTCCTTAATTTAGCTTATTTGAGCTGATTTGCTTGAGTGATTTGTGCTTTTAAGTATACTTCCTGAGTTTAGCTTTTTCATGATCAATTTTTGTTGTCTATTTGTTAGTCAAGCTCAAATCTCTTTTTTATCTGATAGTAGATATTATAAGCTTTTCAATTCTTCTTTTCTTTCCAAAATTAAGCTTAAAATGAGATTTTTAAAAAAAAGCTTTTTAGCAAAACCTGAGGCTAATGGGACCACTTATGTTTTAGCTTTTTAATAGCTTATTTTTAGAGTTATTTGTAGTTTTTAGCTCAAGTTACTTTATTAAAGTTGTTTAAAAATGTTGTTGTTTATTATATTTAGCTTTTAGTTTTTCAAAAAGTTAAAAAATAAAAAAAAAAGATCAAAAAGGGGTTGCCCAGCCTCGAACCCGTGACCTCTATCATACATACCATACATGTTAACCAACTTGCTTCAATAGCTCATCCGTTACCTATCCCTTTCATTAAACTCTTATACTCATTTTGGCTTTATAAGCCAAATAAGCTGTTAAGCTTATTTCGTGCTTATTTATAAGCACGGGCCTTCGGGCTTATTTTTCAGGATTCATATAGCATAAGCTATTTGTGTATTTTTTCTAGAATTTTTACTTTAAGTCTAGTTATTTTTAACTTTTATTTTCTTTTTAAACTTTTTAAAAAATTCATAAAAAATATGGAAAAGTTAATTCAGAAAAATAAAAATCTTTTTTATAATATATTTTCTTTTAATATAAAGTTTGTAGGAAAATTAGTTTCACTTTCGTAGGGTCTATTTTTCAAAAATTCACCTTTTAAAAGAACGGGTTTCGTTCCCGTTCTCGGTTTTCAATTTCCCTCGTTTTAACTTCGTTTTCACTCTAGTTTTTTTTAAACTTCGTTTTAAGTCAACTAGAATACATTTAAAAAGAAAAATCAAAATTAGGTTTAATTTTGTAGAATTTAGGTTTTTGGCCTTAGTTTTAGTGTCCCATTTCGCGTTTTTAATTAAATTTTAATTGTTGCTTTTTATTTAGTAGATATAGATTATCAAAAATATCTTTGCTTAATTCAAATCAGAATTCAAGCTTAAACGATGTTTCAATTTCACTAGTCGTTGGGGAAACGACCCGGGTGATCATATTTACCCGGTTAAATATACGTATTATATATTATATTATATATATCTTTGAGAGTGAATTTTCCGTAGGGAATTTTCTTAATTGCTCTTAAGGTTATACTATATTGTGGTATATTTTACAAGTATATAAAACTACTATCACGGCCCAATAAGTCTATTTAAGTCGCGGCTTAATGGGAGGGCTTATTGTGGTCCGGATTATTTTCTACATATAAGTATATACTTATATATGTAAATGGACCTTGGTTTTGGACTTTGATTATATTTTTGACTTATAAATGTCCTAATGGACCCTTGTAGGGCCTTAAAGCTCAATAAGCGATATTTAGTAGTTATGAGAATGTTGACGGACTTTTGAAAGTGGAAATGTATTTACGAAGTGATATTGAATGATATTTTGGGGAAAAAGTGTTGGTAAGCGTTAAAGATTGAGATTTTGGAATTTTGTCGAAAAGTGTCGAATTTGTGAAAAATTGTTAAAAATAAGGTTTGAAACTTTGGAAAAAGTTGTATAAACGTACGGGTCATGTCGAAATTTCGTAAAAAGTTTATACTTAGAAATTTTCCTAAAAAACATGATTTTTGATTTTAAATAATAAAATATTATTTAATTAGTATATTTATTTAATAAATTCACTAAAAGACGAAAAATATAATTTTTCTCGAAACTTCTCTAATGTGTTTATTATGAGTAAATATTTCATTTTCAATCGTATAATGATTATTTTGAAGTGTCTAAGGTTTACCGAATGGACTTGTCAAAATATATTTATAATTATTAATTATAAATATTTATTTATATTACTTATCTATTTTCTCTAAATAATATAAGTATGTATTATCGGGGAATGAGATTGATATGATTGTGGAGTTAAGTCATCAACCATCACACCACTAAACTGTTTTGGGTAATTGCACAACGCGTCTAAAACACTATGCATCAAACGTGAAGATTGTTTTGGATTGGATGATTAAATTGGGACATTAACTGGACTAGGTCGTGTTTGGGCGTCGTTGCATTTGCTTGTGTGATTGAGATTGGGTTGCTAAAGACTTGCTTGAGGTGAGTTCTCGTAGCCCCAATTTTTACTGGCTTTTCTGTTGGAGGAAAATGATACTCAAATGTGTTTTGAAATGTTTTAAATTGATCTGTGCGAAATGTGATTTTGTTTTTGAGACAAGATATGTGCTTATGACTGCTATGTAAATATTATGTGTTGATTTACTTGCATGTACTGTGTTTGGCATGGAAAGGGTTTGTGTGGTACTTGCATGTGCTGTGTTTGGCATGCAAGGTTCTGTGTGGTTCGCTCTAATATAGTACTCCAGCTGGTAGTCCCTTTAGGTGCGTTATGATTTGGGAGTTGCGACTCCGGGTTTATTATTGTATGTTGAGATATGACTAGCGAGGATGCTATGTCTTGGATTGTTAGCATATATTCACTATCATATAGCACTATTTTCCACTGTTAAAATATTGGCACAGCTTTTGGGTTTAAGGTCAAACCTACAAGCTCACCAACATTATTGTTGACGTTTTCGAGTATCATTTTCAGGTGAAGTGAAAGAAGAGTAGTTTGGTGATTGTGATAGCAGACTTAGAATTATCCCGTGAGGATTTTAGTTTGAAGTCTTGCTTGCTTGTTGTTGAATCTAATTTTTGGATCTTTTGGATTAAGTTTGGATTATGGTCCCTTGTGTGGGAAGTTGAATAAGTGTAAGAGATTGTGGATTTTAGTACCGATTTGGGACATCACTTGAGTGTGTTCAAGGTTGATGGTCTTCATAGCACTTGGAGTTTATGCAAGGTAGTTTTCTCTATTTTTGTATCTTGTGTTATGATTGATCATTATGTTGCATTCTTGAGTTTCTACTATTGTCGGGGTGTGACAATTCATACAATAGGGAACCTAAGAGAGGTGGTTATAGCAGTAGTTTTGATGGTGGATTTGATTATTCTTATGGCGGGTATGGTGATACTGGTGGTGTATTGATTTGTGTAGTTTGTGTGGAAACTAGAAGGGGGGTTGAATAGTTTTTACCATTTTAAAATTAAAACATAGATTCTCGACTTATGTGAACTCAAGAGATATAGACAAGTGTATATGATAACGATGCAATAAGTAAGTAACTAATCTACGAAATATAAACAAGTAAAGATAAGAAAGATCAAACCGATGATACAATGATTTATAGTGGTTCGGCTACGAAGTTCCTCTTCGCCTTACTCCACTCCGCAAGTACCCAACTTGAGAGTTATCTTCACTATGTCAACAAGCTCCCTTAAGGCGGAGAAAACTGTACACGTCGCTTACACTTTTTCCTGTACTAAGCTAAATATCGAAAATTTACCTTTGAGAATAGAACCATTAACACACTATGTATTTTGTGCCTAAATACTTAACCTATCATACACATATGATACAACATAACACATACATGATTATTACATGATGATGATTATCACAACGTGACCGACCCACACTAACTATAACACTGGAGTCTCTGAGTGTTCTTCACTAAAGATGGAACATGAGTTGATCACTTGTAATGGATTATGTAACAAGTATAATGATCAAAGAATATAAAAGATAAAAGATGTATGTGAAAAATATTTTACAAGAGTTGTCTAAAATGAAGACTTAAGGTTGCTATTTATAGGCAAACCTTTGAAATTCAAATGCTGTCCCAAACAGCTGGACGATGCGACCCACGGATCCACCAACACCTAGATTCGTGCCTTGTTATGGTGGATCCGTCTGAGGAGTTGGGACAACATTTTGTCATTTTATGATTAACCCTAAATCTAAAATATTATTTTGTACATATTAAAACTAGTTTAATAGATTCTTCTAGAACAAAATATTTCTTATCACCAATAAGGAAAGATTTTTTAGATTTGGAAAGATTGTTTCCAATTATGGTTAATCTTATTTTGTCTTACACGATTAATATAACTAGCTTATATTTAATCACGTGTTAACTTAAATCATTTGATTAGAAAAGGTTTATGAAAATGTTAATATTTTTTTTATCATTAACTATGTTTAATAATGCCATATTCATACCTTAAGTGATTTGTCGGCGTCAAGTAAACTTTCGACTAAATAACTTGTTTACGTAAATTTTTACGTTGTATGACATTATATTTGTTAGTATCAAAACATGAAGATCATTAAATATAAATATCGTTTTTGCGCGAATATTTGTATTAACAATCTCCCCCTTTTTAATGATGACAAAATACAAACTCATGCTTATTTAAAAGTTACTAAAAAAGTATTTAGTGGATGACTTTACATTTCTTCTCTCCCCTTGTGATTTCTTAACTCTCTCCACAAAAGTCTTTGCTACTTTTCAAAGATTTTGTTTAGGGAAGTTTTGAGGTATTTGGTTATAGAGCATATAATATTGCGTGAGGACACGCAATCGCTTAGTTTGGGGAATTTTGATATGTATGAAAACACATATCCTTTTTATATCAAAAATGTCCCATAAAAGACAAAATTGTGCTTAAAATACTTGTATATTGTTTGTTTTGTCTTTGTGATTGTGTAGGTACGGATAATGCAAAAATCGCAAGAAAACGGTCAAAACACGGACACGAGAATGGAAGAGGACACAAAGAGCCGAGAGAATGTTATCAAAGGTCAACCAAAGTCAACCCTTGGTCAACGTGGTCAACACTAGTCAACCACTAAATGACAAAACTCCCAAAACATCATAAAAACCCTTAAAGTTAAATCAAATCACAAAATAAGCCCCTAAACCCTAACACCGTTAGTCCTTTATCAACATAAGACTAACGGTCGTTATCCTACTTATAAAACCCAAAACCAATCCCTGTTACCCTTGCCTGACCCCAAAACAAACACCCCCGACCCAAAACCCTTTATAAGCCCAAAGTCAAACGAGTTATAACCTGGGTAAAAAAGAAAGTCAAACACCCCTTTTTTATACAAGTTTTTACGCGCGAAAGGTTGTTACCACTGTTCACCGTCTCCTTCGTTTAACCTCGAGCTCAAAACAAAGGGTAAAATCAAATTGAGGACGTGGCCATGAAATTCAAGTGATAAAGGACACCTTGGCAGAGTTAAACGTCACATGATGCTCTCATTGGCCAATTCCCAAAAGGAAGGACACGCGTACAATGAAGGAAACACACCAAGGACTAGTATTTTGCACTAAAAGACTTGAAAAAGAAGCACAATGGCTCTGACACACGGAATGCCACGTTGGCAATCCGTGTGCTCACCAAAGTGATCCAACGACTTAAGATAAAGATCCAATGATTGGCAAGATTCAAGGGCAGGGATTTATGGGAGCGTCTAACAAACTCCAGGACCTAGAAGCTTCTCTGAAGGCTATATAAAGCCTCTCACATTCACACACGGGGATATCTAGTTTTTAGCTTTTAAAATTTAGCTTATCTAGTTTTTAGCTTTTAAAATTTAGCTTATCTAGTTTTTATCTTTTAAAATTTAGCTTATGTAATTTTTTAGCTTTTAAACTTTAGCTTTTGTAATTTTCAAATTCAGTTATTGTAATTCATTTTCAAAAGATTGTAATCAATTTTCAAGTTAATGAAATTTAGTGTTCTTTTATTCAATCTATCATAAGCTCTTGTAATCTTCAAATGTTGTCAGTCACTGTTTCAAAAGCTCCTCACAAGCTCATCTTAAGCTCTTTGAGTCTCTAAGCTCAAATTAAGCTCATAATAAGCATTTAATCTACTTAAACTATAAAAATCAGTTAATTACCTTTGCCTATTGGATTTTGAGCTTTTGGAAGATGAACTAGCCATGGATAAGTTCATAAGGACTTTACTAGATTATCATTTGATAAGCTAGAGCTGTAGAAATAGCTCCTTGAGGTTATTGCCTTTTGTTTAGCTAAGGTTTTTGTAAGTTTTCTTTTAAATTCAAGTATCTTAGTTTAATAAGTTGCATTTGCTTATTTTCTGCTTAACTCTAGCTTATTTGTACTTAATTTTGTTTCATTATGCTTATTAATCATGTTTGACTATCTGTTTTTAGCTTTTATAGCATAGATCTTAGTTTTTCATAATTTGTCCTAAAAATCTATAAAAATCAAAAAAATATTAGCTTAGCTTGAGCTTATTGTTTCTAGCTTATTTGCTTATAGTTTTATGCTTATTAAGGTTGTTACAATCTGTTTGTCATCTGGTATCTAAGTTTTTATAATTAAATATGTTCTTATAAGCTCAAATGGATTTTAATGCTTTTAAAGGGGTGTTTGGGTCAACAGTTTTACCCATAAGGTAAAACTGTTTGAGGCCTTGTGAACTTTGGTAGTAGATTTAAAATCTCATATAAGCTTATTGGAATAGATCTTATAAATTAGATTAGGTTAAAATAAGTTCTCATAAGATTAGTTTGTTAAAATTCATAAACTAAGTAACTTTTACATTTGTAGTTAAATTCATATCTAGTGATTATCATAGCCACATTTGCTCTTAGTTTGTGTTTTTAAAAGTTTTAGAATTAGCTCTTAATGTCTGCATTTAGTCTAGTTTAAATTTGGTCATATAGATGCAAACTGCATCAGATTGATAAAAAGTCAAAAAAGCCATTTTCAATTCAATAATTCAGAGGGTATAAGCTGTTTTTAGGATTAGATTTTCAATCTTTGAGAAGTTTTTGGTCCATAGTTTACCTGTTTCTAGCTAGTTTTCATTAAATAGCTTAATTACATATCTGTTTTTAGCTTTTAAAATTGGCTTTTGTCTTTTCATTTTCAAAATAAAACTCAGCATGATCTGAGCCTTAGGTCTGTTTTCAAAGTGCTTTTGTAATAAGCAATTGAGTTTCAAACCTTGTTTCAAAAGTTGATTTTGGAAGCTTATTAGTTGTAGTATAAGCTTGCATAAGCTATTTCCCCACAAGGATCCAAGAGCTTATTGAAAAATAAGCTCAAAGATCCCTGTAGGGACTGTTTGGGTCTCAGGTTTTGTCAAGTGCTTATTTCAGTTTTTATAGCTTATTTTCTTAAACTTTTGCTTAATTTGTTCTTAAATTAGCTTATTAGGTTAGTTTAAATTAGTTCTTAGCTTATTAAGTCAGCTTGTTGCTTAATTTAGTTTTTTTTCATTAAAACCAAAAACACCAAGTCAGTAGCCTGTAGCTTTTTCCTAGTACTTTTTAGTTGCTTAATTAGATTTCAAAATGTGTTTTGCTTATTGTTTTAAGTAGATTTTTAGCTGTACTTTAAGAAAGTGTTAAGCTCTTAGCTGTAAGGATCCATTTTAGTGCTTAAAATTAAGCTCAAAACAGTCCCTAAGGCCTGTTTGGTTTAAAAGTCTCCATTAGCTTATTTTGATGTCTAGCTTATAGCTTTTCTCTTTGTGCTAAAATTCTTTGCAAAATAGCTCATTAGGGTAGTGTCAAGTAGAAAGTTAGCTTATTTCTCAATAACTCAGCTTAAATTTCCTTTTAGAGTTCTTAAATTTTCAAAAAGCAAAAAAAAAGTAGTTAAGTAGTAACTGTCTAGTTATAAGTTGTTTAACAGCTTATTTAGGGCTTTTCTTAAAAAGTTTCTTTTATTAAAAGTGCTTATTTTTAGCTTATTTACAACTTTGCTTTTATAAGTTTTCAAAAAAAAGCAAGACTCGAACCCCTGACCTCAACACCTTCTACCCTTTTATAGCAACACACCACACACCTCATTACCAACACGCCCTAGAGACTTTTTCATTATACCTTTGCAAAATTTATTCTTATACACGTTTTCCCCATTTTAGCTTATAAGCTGTTATAGCTTATTACACAGCTTATTCGATAAGCTGTGTAATCAAGCTTATTTTTTCTAGGTTCTATTAGTTCAAGCTATTTTCTGTATTTTTTCTAGAATTTTTATAAATAGTTTAGTATTTTTAAACATTTATTTTTATTAAAAATTTTAAAAAACATAAAAAATAGAAAAATAATCAAAAAAATATAATTTTTTTTAAAAATTTTCTTTTATCGTAAAGTTTCTAGGAAAATTAGTTTTGCCTTCGTAGGGTTTAATTTGCAAAATTTCATTTTTTAAAGAACGAGATTCGTTCCCGTTTACATTTTTCGTGTTTTAAAGCTCATTTCAATTCCGTTTTTGTTCTAGTTTTCTTTAAACTTACTTTTTAGTCAATTAGAGTCTATTTAAAAAGAAAAATTCATTTTAGGTTTAAATTTGGAAATTTAGGGTTTTTAATTGCCATTTAGGGTTCCCGTTTTGCGTTTTTAAAGTTTAGTTTCCCGTTTTTTGTTTTCGTGCTTAATTGTTATCATTTGCTTATTTTAACTTGTAGAAGTAGATAATCAAATCAATCTTAGTTTCCAATTCAAATCTTTGTCCTAACAACAAACGTGGTTTCAATTTCACAAATCGTTGGGGAATAACGACTAGGGAATCATACTTCCCGGTTAATATACGTATTATATTATATATATATTTGTGAAGATTTTCCTTTTTACCTTTGTCCTCAAGGGTAATTTGGTAATTTTCTATCATATTATATTTTATAATTACGTGTGTTGATTTGCTTGCAATTAATTTTTGGCGTCGTTGCCGGGGATTTGTGATTAAGATTCTCTCGTTTGAAGTTTGTTGATCGTGATTTGAAGACCCTTTCCTTTTCGAAGGTTTTTTTTGTTTAAAATTCAAAAATATAAAAAAAAATTATAAAATATAAAAAGTAAAAAATATTTTTCTTTTCTTAGTATAATTATCATAAAAAAATAAAAAAAAATCAAAAATTGTCCATATAAAAAATATAATAAAATAAACAAAGTTGGTAAAAGAACACCAATAAATAATACCTTCAATTGAGGTATTATCCATTAGTAAGTTCCCAAATCGAATCAAAGATTTAAAAACTTGCCAATTGTGTCATTTACGAAATACGGCTCACCTTAAAAAGTAAAATTTTTAAGAGCTACCGTGAAGTAAATTTGATTATTTGGTTCAAATTGTCTATCTCGTTATTCGTTAAAATAGTTTGTTAAAAAAAATAATAATTAGTTTAAATTTTCTTTTTCTATTTTGTGCATGCGCACTCGTTCTCAAACCCGCAACTGTAACCATCAACAACAAGCCCCACCGGCTGTTGTAGAACCATTTAATTTAGAAGAACCTTTTGATAATCCTCCCCTAGTTCCGATGGCCGATAACCGGACTATGGCAGAATTGCTCCAAGCACCCACCAAAGGGTACGAGGATGCAATCGTAATTCCCGAAATCAATGCTAATTTTGAGTTAAAGCATGGTTTGATCAATCTTGTTCAAAACAAGCAGTTTTTCGAACATGATAAAGAGGATCCACATGCTCACATCCGTTATTTCAATAAGATCACCTCAACGATGAGATTCCCGGACGTCCCGAGCACGTCAATTAAGCTTATGCTTTTTCCATTTTCTCTTGAAGGTTCAGCCCGGATTTGGCTAGAGAAAGAACCTCCTCGATCAATTTTGACATGGGATGATCTTGTTTCAAAATTCATTAATCAATTCTTTCCTCCTTCAAAAATGACAAATCTTCGAAACGAAATCACGAGATTTCAACAAAGATTTGACGAGTCGTTTTACGAGGCTTGGGATCGATTTAATGATCTTCTTCGAGCATGCCCACATCACGGATTTTCAGAATTACATCAACTAGATACGTTTTACAATGCTTTGAATGCTAATGATCATGATTCGTTGAATTCCGTTGTGGAAACTTTTTGGATAAGATGCCTCGTGAATGCTTGAAAATTATCGAGAGTAAATCCAAAGTTCGTAATTCACGAAACAAGGCAGTCGTTGCTAAAGTGAGTTCGAATTCATCTACCCCCGAAATTTCACCCGATGTTGCTGCTCTTACAACCGAAGTTTCTGAACTTAAGAATATGATGAAGACTATGCTTATCGACAAGCAGAAAGCCCAAGCTCCCGTGCCTGTAAAAGCGGTCGAGCAAAGTTGTGTAACTTGTGGAGGTGCTCATTCTTATAGAAATTGTCCAGCCACCGATGGCAATGTTTATCGAGACAACATTCAAGAGTACGTTTCACAAGCTGCTGCAGCTAATTTCAATCAAGGAAATACCAATTCTAGACCTCTGATGGTTGCAAATCAAATCCGACCTCCTGGTTTTCCTCCGATTCAAAACAATCAAAACCGTTTCAATCAGAATCAAGGAAATAATTTCAACCAAAATCGAGGAACCAATTTCAATCAAAACCGTGGAAATAACTTCTACCAAGGACAAGTTTATCAACCTCCGACTAGTCAACCACCGGTTTACCAAGCTCAACCTTATCAAGCTCCCGCTCCGCAAATGCAAGGTGTTTCAAAGACCGATTTTGAGAATTATGTCAAGGCTAATGATGCAATATTAAGGAATATGCAAAATCAAGGCCAAGGTTTACAAAACCAAATGGCAAAATTTAACGGAAATGCTTTCTAAGTTTGTAAATTCCAATACCGCTTCGTGTTCGAGTTCAAGTTCTCTTCCAAGTAACACTGTTACTAACCCGAAGGAAGACTTGAAGAGTATTACTACCTGAAGCGGTGTTGCTTATCAAGGACCTACAATTCCTACTTCTTCTCCTAAAGTAGTGGAACGTAGAACCGAGGTGACAAAGGACACGATTTTTCCTACTAAAAATGGAATTACCGAAGACGTCCAACCTTCGGTTGTCCCAGTTGAAAACCAAAATCCAGTTTCTGAGCCAGTTGTTGCACCAGTTAGTGCGCTGATGCCTAACCCGAAACCGTTAATTCCTTATCCTTCAAGGAAAAATGATGAGAAGCACCGTGAAAATGCTAACGAACAAAAAGAGAAATTCTACGAAATCTTTAAAGATATGAGTTTCGAAATTAGCTTCATGGATGCTTTGACTCTTATGCCCAAATTTGCTTCAACTCTTAAAGCCTTAATCGGAAATAAAGAAAAGCTTAGTGAGATGGCTAGAACCCCTTTGAACGAACATTGCTCGGCGGTCATACTTAACAAGTTACCCGAAAAACTTGGTGACCCCGGCAGATTCCTTATTCCATGTAAATTTCCCGGAATGGATGAGTGCTTAGCCTTGGCCGATCTTGGCGCAAGCATAAATCTCATGCCATTTTCCGTGTGGAAAAAGCTTAACCTTCCAAACCTGACTCCGACGTGCATGACACTAGAACTAGCGGACCGTTCGATCTCATGACCGATTGGTATTGCTAAAGATGTCAACGTTAAAGTTGGTGTATTCCAGTTTCCAGCCGACTTCGTGGTCGTAGATTTTGAACCAGACCCTCGAGTACCTCTAATTCTCGGGAGGTGTTTTCTTAAGACCAGTCGTGCTTTGATAGACGTGTACGAAGGTGAATTAACCCTTCGAGTAGACAATGAGGCCATTACTTATAATCTTGATCAAACTTCGAGATACTCGGTTAATTATAATGATATGACGGCGAATCGAATCGACGTTGTTGAATTAGCTTGTGAGGAGTATTCTCAGGAAGTTCTAGGATTTTCAGACATGATCGCCAGTGGCAATCCCACTCCCGGATATGACCCGATAGTTTCAAATTCTTCTCCGACTCTCACTCCTTTCGGGGATAGTGATTTTCTACTTCTAGAAGAAGCTGATGCTTTTCTTGCTCTAGCCGACGATCCAACTTCACCGGAAGTTGACGAATCCTATTATGACCCAGAAGGGGACATTCTTATTCTCGAAGCACTCCTTATTAGTGATCATTCACCACCTCCGAACCAAGGAAGTTATTTGCCGGAAATTAGAAAGGAACTTAAACTGTGTGAAGCTAAAACTGCCAAATCTTTAATTGATGAACCTACCGAGGTCGAACTTAAGGACTTACCACCTCATCTCGAATATGCATTTTTAGAAGACAACAACAAGTTGCCGGTCATAATTGCCAAAGATTTGAGTGTCGATGAAAAGACCGCTCTCATAAAGGTTCTAAAGTCCCAAAAGCGAGCAATCGCTTGGAAACTTTCTGACATTAAGGGAATTAGCCTAGAATTTTTTCTCATAAAATTCTTATGGAAGAGGACTATGAACCAGCGGTCCAACATCAGAGAAGGGTTAATCCAAATATCCATGATGTCATTAAAAAAGAGGTTGAAAAACTTCTTGACGCTGGATTGATCTACCCAATCTCGGATAGTCCTTGGGTGAGCCCAGTGCACTGTGTGCCAAAGAAAGGAGGGATGACCGTAGTGACCAATGATGAAAATGAGTTAGTACCAACTAGACTAGTAACGGGATGGAGAGTTTGTATTGATTATCGTAAGTTGAACGAAGCTACCCGGAAAGACCACTTACCTTTGCCGTTTATGGATCAAATGCTTGAGAAACTCGCAGGAAATGAATACTACTGTTTCCTCGATGGTTTCTCGGGTTACATTCAAATACCAATCGATCTGAAAGATCAGGAAAAGACCACATTCACCTGCCCCATTTAGATGGAACGTTTGGCTTACCACCCGCATGCTTTTGCTAATGCCAATGCACCAGGAACTTCCAAATGGCGTGTAGGATGTCTATCTTTCATGATAGATTGATAAGACAATGGAGAAGTTTTCATGGATGACTTTTCAGTTTTCGGAAATTCTTTTTCTACGTGCCTTTCCAATTTAGAAAAGATGCTTAAACGGTGTGAAGACACTAATTTGGCTCTAAATTGGGAAAAAAGCCATTTTATGGTGAAAGAAGGCATCGTACTTGGACATAAAATTTCAAAGAAAGGAATCGAAGTCGACAAAGCCAAAATAGACGTGATTGCTAAGTTACCTCACCCAACTACCGTCAAGGGTATTAGGAGTTTTCTCGGACATGCAGGTTTTTACCGTAGATTCATCAAGGACTTTTCAAAAATTTCTCGACCCATGACTCATCTCCTTGAGAAAAACACTCCTTTCATTTTCTCCGAGGAATGCATTCAAGCTTTTCAGACCTTAAAGAAGAAATTAACCGAAGCTCCAATTCTGATTGCCCCCAACTGGGACCAGCCCTTTGAGCTTATGTGCGATGCAAGCGACTATGCCATAGGTGCGGTTCTGGGGCAACGAATTGAGAAACACTTTAGGCCTATACATTATGCAAGCAAAACAATGACCGAGGCGGAATCAAACTACACCACAACAGAAAAGGAAATGTTAGTTGTGGTGTACGCTTTTGAAAAATTCCGGTCATACCTCATCATGAATAAAAGCATAGTGTATACGAACAAATACCGCCTTACTACCTATTTTGCTAAGAAAGATGCCAAGTGCAAGATTGCTAAGAAGGGTTCAACTCCTTCAGGAATTCGATTTTAATGTAATTGATACAAGGGAGGCCGAGAACTACGCGCCGCATCATCTTCCCGATTAAAAACCCTGTATGAAAATGTTCTTGATCCAAAGGAAATAAACGAAAATTTTCCTCTCGAGACACTTAATATGGTGACTTCTCGTGGTGACCCAAGTACCCCGTGGTTTGCCGACTATGTAAATTACCACGCGGGGAATTTCATATGTCATAGAATGTCAACTCAGCAGAAAAACAAATTTTTCAAAGATGTCAAACACTATTTTTGGGACAACCCTTTTCTATTCAAAACCTGTGCGGATCAAGTGATCCGGCGATGTGTTTCGGGCCAAGAAGCTGTCGACATCCTCACAGCTTGCCATAGTGGACCCACCGGGGGACATTACGGTGCCAACTACACCGCCAAAAAGGTTTTTAACTCAGGATTTTATTGGCCCACAATCTACAAAGATGCCCATGAGTTAGTCAAAAACTGTGACTCATGCCAGCGTCAAGGAAAAATTTCACAACGTGATGAGATGCCACAAAATTCCATCCAAGTGTGTGAAATCTTTGATGTCTGGGGCATAGACTTTATGGGACCATTTCCGTCATCTAGAGGAAATAAGTACATACTCGTAGCAGTTGATTACCTATCCAAATGGGTTGAAGCCAAGGCGCTCCCCACTAACGATGCTAGAGTTGTAGTTAAGTTTTTGAAATCTCTTTTTGCCCGATTCGGTACACCGAGAGCTATTATAAGCGATCGTGGGACCCATTTCTGTAATGATAAATTTGCTAAAGTAATGTCTAAGTATGGGGTCACTCATCGTCTTGCTACCGCTTACCACCCTCAAACGAGTTGTCAAGTTGAGGTGTCGAATCGTGGATTAAAACGTATTTTAGAAAGGACGGCTGGAGAAAACCGTGCCTCGTGGTCCGATAGGCTTGATGACGCTCTATGGGCATTCCGTACCGCTTATAAGACACCAATTGGTTTGGATCCCTTACTAACTCAGCCGTGTATGGAAAGGATCGAGTCAACTACCTATCGAATTAGAGCATAGAGCGTATTGGGCATTAAAACATGCTAATTTTGATCTTAAAACCGCGGGCGATCACCGTAAGCTGCAACTTAATGAAATTAATGAGCTTCGTGATCTACTACGGAATTCTTTATTAATTAAGGAGAGGACAAAGAAGCTTCATGACTCAAAGATCAAAAACCGCATTTTCAATGTTGGTGATCAAGTCTTGCTTTTCAACTCTCGTCTAAAGATATTCTCGGGAAAGCTTAAAACCCGATGGTCCGGCCCTTTCACTATAACCGAAGTTTTTCCATATGGCACTGCAAAATTATCTCACTCTGACGGATCAAACTTCAAAGTGAATTGCCACCGACTTAAGCACTACTTCGGAGGGGACACACCAACCATGGTTGTCCCGGATCTCCAGACTTTCCCTAAGGACGAATGAATTCAGGGATCGAGTCAAGCTATGTGACTCGGTTACCAAAAACAAAGCGCTTCGTGGGAGGCACCCCATGCTTATCCATTTTCTATTTTCTTTCTAGCTTCTAATGTGTTGTGAGGAGGCTTGTACTCTTTCGATCTTTGTGTTTGTTGTTTGTACTTGTGATTGTTTGCAGGATGAACCCAAATTTTCTAAAGACTCTCGTGTTCGGTGTTTTGTCCCGGTCCACTCGAGCTTCCTAGCCTTTGCTTGCCATTAGTTTGGGGAAATCCGATATCCTAAAGATTATTATCGTCTAACATTTATCTTATAGCACACTTAATAAACGGCTTAAGATTTTTGTGATACTTTCTTCATGTTTGAGTTATGCATTCGACCTTTTTGAGTTCTAGTATGGGGTTTTTAAGTCTTAGGCTAGGAAACATTGAGGACAATGTTTGATTTTAGTATGGGGTAGTATATCTTCGATATGATCTTACCTACTTTTACCCGTTGTTCTCACGTACCCCGTTTTCCCACCAAAATTTTCAAAAATATGAAAAAATTTAAAAATTTTCAAAAATAAAATAAGTGTTTTTGTCACAATTTTGACTTTCTTGCTGGGTAAGAATAAGAGTAAATTTTGACCCGATCGAGCGTGTTGAGCTCTAGCTTGTTCCTTAACTTTTAGGCTAAGCGTTCGCTAATTTGCGAAGAACGAAAAATGATAGAGTTAAGTATGAGTAGGATGCTAAACAAGGATTATTTGGAAATCTTAAGAGCTCATGTATGTAACTTGTTGCTTTTTCTCCCATAAGCTCTTAACCGGATTAATATACGTGCTATTTTTGGAGATTAAACTTAAATCAATAATTTTTATGTAATATATAGCAAAAAATTTAGTCTTAGTTCAAATTTATACTTGAATTTTTCAAAAAGAAGTCTTCTTTAAAAAAATAATAAAATAATAAAAAAATATATAATAATAATAAAAGTTGTGGGCTGATAAAAGTTTACTACATCTTGCCGGCTCACAACCGATGTTGCAGCCTTCTAAAAGGTCAAGGGTTACAATTGCATAAATGTTTAAAATTAAGTTTGAATTAATAAATAGATTTCTTTTTGTTAAATTCAAATATGCTTTAGAACTTTGACTATTCTATTTTAAAGCTATGTATATATGGGAAACCTGAGAGTTTTTGAAACCTAAGGTCCATGAGTCCCGATACTAGTCTCTGTGGGGTGTCAAAATCCTGGTCACTTAGCCACAAGGTTAGGATGTGCCGAGATGAAAGTCGCTACATGGGATGATCTCGCCTTCAAACTCATTATTCTCGGGTGGAACATGAAGTATAGAATTTTGCAAAACGTTGATCCATGGTTGAAATCCAAAATAGCACATTCACCTAAGATATAATAATTGTCGGAGTGAAAAGTTCACAAGTTGAAAATATGAGCAGTGTTAGCATTTTAAATTGATATTTAACTGTGATTTCGTTTTAAGCTTGGTTTGGATAAGTGAAAAGTCAGGGACGATGAATTTATCCTTTTTGGGGCATTCTCGGATCGAAATGCATCTTGTTCTATGATCCCTAACGGTTATGGAAATAACAAAAGTCAGAATATTCTAGGTAATTAAATGATCTTGTTTTTAAGCTTGGCTTGGAGAGGTGAAAGTCGGGGACGATGAATTTATCCATTTGGACACTTTTTGTGCTTTTTGTTCCGTGATCCTAAAAGTTATCAATGAATAATGAAAGCATTACATTATGTCACACATGAATAAGTTGTAAGTTGGGAAATTATAAATAAGGTTAAAACGGGGGTGTTGGATGCTTCGCAGAAATAAATGATTTTTGAAACTTTCTTAATGGACCTTTTATGTTCTTGTTTGATTGTGAGGGGGCATAAGTTAAGGGGGGATAAAATTATTATTTCTTCGGGGTGTTTTATTTACATTGCGTGTGGGACCAGCAATGGCTTAGTGTGGGGGAATTTGATGAGTGTTAAAATACACATCATTTATAACCCCGTAAAACACTATTAATCAGACTAAAAATGCTAAAATATGGATAATTATTGTGCAAATATGTTTTTTTGGTATTTTTATGTCTTGCAGGTACAGATGATTGAAAACGAAGCAAAAACGGAGACTTTCGGTTAAGATTTGAAGACGTTTGCGCATTTTTTGAGATCAAGACGAAGTCGTTAATATTTTTCGAACATGTCATTGGAAATAGCACGAAAATTCGAGTCAAACGATGCCTTCATCTTTTATTGGCCGGCCCGGCACCATTTATATGGGTCGGACCGACCCATATTTATTAAAGCTCAAAATTGACTACCACTTATAAAAAAAATCCAGCCCAAGAAAATAGAAGAGGCCCAGACTTGATGAGAAACGCATGCCATTTTCCCAAGTTAAAGGCCCAGCCCATGTTGTGGAAGATTGGAAGGCTTGGCTCCAACTATAATTATAGTCCAATCTTTGTTAACTAGGAGGATGCATTTAGTCCCTTTTTATTTTTTTTTGGTTCTATTGCGTATGAAAACGATAAAAAGGAAGTCAGAGTGTGGAGCATTTGGAAGAATAGATCCTTTCTCATTTTCTTTTTCCTTTTTCTTTCGGAGATAGGTAGTAGATTTAGAATAGAGTAGAGAGTATTATCAATCTTTTTAATCTCATCTTATCTTTATTTTCGGTTGGTATTTCTTTTCTTTTACGCAAGAAGCCGTTAGATTAGCTTAGGTTTATTTCTTTTCCATTCCATTTAATTGTTATAGCATAGTTTTATATTGTATTGAACGGTTTGATTTATAGATTTTGAATGGGTCTTTATTTGAGTGGTTATTCAACGAATGTTTATGTAGCGACAAGCGATGTTATGGGTTATTAGCTTGGAGATGGGTATATTTGGGTATTATTGAAATTAATTGTTTCATTCGCTCGTTAACCCAAACTTGGTAACCTCTGGCCTATTTTCTTTATTTATTTTATTTCTTTATGTTTATTGCAATATTTAGTTTAGATAAAAATATGATTATGATTATTATTGTTAGCTTAGTTGCCATGTTTAGCGAGTAGATTTTTAGTATGCTTGTTAAGTGATCGTGAATAGTGAATTAAGTGTGGATTAAAAAGTAAAGTGTTGATTAATAATTTTCGGATTATTTAGATTTCTTATTTGAATATTTCGAAGGGCAAAAGCCGAAGAAATAATCAAACATCAAATCTAGTAATTAAAACTTTTTTTAGATATCGTTATTCATATAATAGCCACGTCGTGAGAAAAGATATTTTTTATGGGTGTTAATTCGTCTATCTTTTAAAGTAATTGTGTACCAAATTAAGGCTGTTTTTCAATATAACCAAACGTTGTGAGAAACGGGTTTTTAAACGGGTACCAATTCTTTATTATCTTTTTATTTCACATTTAATGATCTTTTCACATCACTTGACAAGCATATCCGTTTTAGTTATATCTTAGTAGTAATTTAGTTTTTTTTTATTATAGAATTAGTATAATCCAATATCAAAAACTAAAAGATATTCAAGCATCAATAAGGAACATTAACGTAAATCTCAAATTTCAATTCTCGTTAGGATGACGACTCCAGGTAAGATTAGATTTTTACTTGTTCTCAAGGATTATTTATTTTAACGAGATACTTAATATTATATACATACGGCTAGTACGTATTTATACGATATCAAAAATGGCCCCGTTGCCTTATGTTTAATATTATGTTTAAATTAATAAATAGATTTCTTTTTGTTAAATTCAAATATGCTCTGTTGAACTTTGGACTATTCATTTTATAAGCTTGAATATTCAGGAAACACTGAGAGTTTTTTAAACATAAGGTCCGTGAGTCCTGATACTAGTCTCTGTGAGTGTTACTGCCTGGTCACTTAAGCCGCAAGGTTAGGATAGATCTCGAATGCTGCCGAGACAAAAAGTCGCTACATGGGATGACTCGCCTTCAAATCATTATTCTTGGGTGGGCAATTGATAGCTTAGTATGTTGCAAACATTGATCCATGGTTGAAATTCACAAAATGTTCATTCACTTAGATATTAAAATGTGGGAGTTAAAGTTCACAAGTTGCAAATATGAGTAGTGTTAGCATCTTTACTAATATTTAGCTGTGATTTTGTTTTAGCTTGTTTAGTAAGTGAAAAGTCAGGGCCGTGGAATTTATCCTTTTTGATTTTTGGATCGAATGCTCTTGTTCTATGCATAACAGTTATGGAAATAACGAAAGTCGAAATATTCTAAGTTTATATATAAAAAAAAGTTTTGAAAAATGGGAAAATGGGGTGGTTTATAACTTGTGATTTCTAAACTCTCTCCACAAAAGTCTTTGCTACTTTCCAAAGATTTAATTTGGGGAAGTTTTGAGGTATTTGGTTTTAAAGCATATAATATTACGTGAGGACACGCAATCGTTTAGTTTGGGAAATTTTGATATGTGTGAAAACACATATCCGTTTTATATCAAAAATAACCCTAAAAAGACAAAATTGTGCTTAAAATGTTTGTAAATTGCTTGTTTTGTCTCTGTGATTATGTAGGTACGGATATAGAAAAAATCGCAAGAAAAGGGTCAAAACCAGACAAAGACGGACACGGGAACAAAAAGAGTGTACAAGAGCCGAGGATTGGATTGCAAGAAAGGTCAAAAGTCAACTCCAGTCAACCCTTGGTCAATCAAAGTCAACTCACTAGAAGACAAAATTCTTAAAAGTTCAAAACAGCCCCTAATGTTTAACCTTATTACACAAATGGTCCTTAAAATTAATAAACCTTAACCATTTTTACCCTAAACACCATTACCCGGCCCAATCCCGTAAATAATACCACATGGGCCCAAGTCAAAACCCATCATACCCGAGTCAAACACCCACCCTTTTTATAGAAAGTAAAAACACGCAGGAAAAATAGTTTTAACTGTTCATCATCTCTCCCGTTTTACCTCTAGCTTAAAACAAAGGGCAAATGCAAATTGACTACGTGGCTTCAAGATTCAAGTGTTAAGGTGCAAACTGGCAAAAGAAAACGTCACCAGACTCTCTCATTGGCTAAAACCCACAAAAGAATGCCACAGTGGAATAAAGAAAACAGACCAAGGATCAAATTTTTACACTATATTGCTTGCAAAACAAACACAAGGTCTGACACATGGATTGCCACGCTGGCAATCCGTGTGCTCACCAAATTGATCCAACGACAGCAAATAATGATCCAATGATGAGCAAAGATTCAAGGGACAGGATTAATTGGAGCGTATAACTGATTTTGGACATAGAAGCATCCTTTCAGCACTATAAATACAAGCAGTCCCTCATACACACATGATCTTCTTTCTTGCATTTTTTTAGTTTTTAAAGTAGCTTATGTAATTTTTTAGTTTAAATGTAATTTTTCTTTTTCAGCTTATTGTAATCTGTCCTTTTATGAATTTTACTCAGCTTTCTATTTCATCTCTTACTTTTACACAATCTGTTTTTACTTAATAAGCTCTCAAATCTCTCAATTACTCATGTTACTGTTTGATAAGCTTCTCATAAGCTCTTATTAGCTCTTTGAGTCTCTAACCTTAAATTGAGCTCAAATTAAGCATTTAATCTACTATAACTCTTAAAATCAGTTAATAACTTTGCTAGTTTGGATATGAGCTTTTGGATGATAAGCTTACAATGGAAGAGCTTATTGGACTTTTACTAGCTTATCTTTGGATAAGCTAGAGCTGTTGAATGCTCTTTGAGCCTTTTATTGCCTTTGTTTAGCTAAGGCTTATGTAAGTTCTTCTTTAATTTCAAGTATATTAGCTTAATAGTTGCATTTGCTTATTTTCAGCTTATCTCTTGCTTATTTGTGCTTAATCTTGTCTTATTATGCTTATTAAACATGATTGATCATCTGTTTTCAGCTTTTGTAGTGTAGATCTTAGTTTTTTCATTTTTTGTCTAATAAATCATTAAAAATCCAAAAATATTAGCTTAGATAGTAGCTTATTGTTTCTGGCTTATTTTCTTATTGTTATATGTTCATTATAGTTGTCATAAACTGTTTGATATCTGGTATTAAAGTTTTGCTCATTAAAAAGCTTTTTCATAAGCCAAAATGATTTTAAGTCTAGTTAAAGGGGTGTTTGGCATAGCAGTATTAACCACAAGTTAATACTGCTAGTGGCCAATTGGTCTTAAGATTTTGATTTTAACTTCTCATTTAAGTCTTTTAGTGCTAGATTTATAAGCTAGGTTAGGTCAAATTAGTTTTTCATAAATTAGGATAATATTAGTTTAAATCTGTTAAGAGTCATTTGCATTTTTAGTTTCTAATCAATTTAGTAAAAGTTAATGCTTAATTTGTCCTTAGTTTTTGTCTTTAAGAGCATAGAATCAAGTTCATTTAGCCTGCACTTAGTTGTTCCATGTTTTGATTGTCAATTGCATCAGCAGCTTTAACTGCTTAAGGCCATTTTTCAATCTAAATTTTTAGCAAGTAAAAGTAGTATTTAGGCTTAGATTTTTAGCATGCTTATAAATTTAGGTTGATAGTTTATCTGTTTTAAGTTGTTTTTCAATAAAAAGTACTTTTGATTATCTGTTTTTAGCCTTTAAATAAGCACTTTGTCTTTTCAATTTCAAAAGGAAACTCAGCAGGTTCTGAGTGTTTTAAGCTGTTTTCAATAGGTTTTTCCAATAAGCTCCTGTGTTTCAAAATAGTTTTTAAAACTTGTTTTAGGAAAACTTTTAGTTATAGTTTAAGCCTGAATAAGCCATATCCCTACAAGGATCCAAAAGCTTATCTAAAAATAAGCTCAAAGATCCCTATAGGGCCTGTTTGGTTGCCAGAGTTCAATTAAGTGCTTATTAGGTCAATTTAGCTTATTACTTTTTAGTTTTTACTCACTGTCCACTTAAAATAGCTTATTAGGTTAGAATTAGTTAGTTTGTAGCTTATTAAGTCCTTGTTAGCTTATTTTAGCTTTTTCATTTAAAACCAAAAACACCAAAAATAGTAGTTTAGTGTTTCTGTTTTATTTCAAGCTATTTTTCAGCTTATTTAGAGCTTTTCATAAATAGTATCTTTTAGTAAAAGTGCTTAATTTGAGCTTGTCAACAACTTTTCTTTTATAAGTTTTCGAAAAAAAAAGCTGGGACTCGAACCCACGACCTCCCCTTCACACACACACTTTCCTTACCGCTTTGCTTCAATAGCTCATCCATCCATCTTTCACCCCACTTTCCTTTTAACCCCTTTTTCCTTTTTCTTTTTATAATAACCCCGTAGCTTATTTTAAGCTTTTTCTCAGCTTATTTGATAAGCTGAG